>VDFB02148167.1:0-48100 GCA_007258455.2 Sequoia sempervirens
TCCATTCTCAACTATTTCCTTAAATGCCTTGAATTTTTCTAATGCATCATATTTCTCTCTAAGAAAATTAACCCATGTCATTCTAAAGTAATCATCAATCAAAAGCATAAAATACATGTCACCTTGTAGACTTATCACCTTTGTAGGACCACAAAGATCTATATGAATCAAATCTAGTAGTCCAGAGGTAATAGATTGTTTCTTTGACTTAAATTTGTTTCTAGCTTGCTTCCCAAATTGGTAGTCCTTGCAGACTACATCAACAAGTTTTGTAATCCTTGGTAAATCTCTCACAGCTTGTATTGCACTAATTCTCACCATGTTATCAAAATTCATATGTCACATCCTCTGGTGTCATAGCCAACTATCATTAATGTGAGACATAAAGCAATGTCCATCAACAACTTTAAGTTGATAGATGTTTCCTTCAGTCTTCTTACTAGCAACAATCACAGTTCTGGACCATTTTTTGATTTCACATTCTTCATCCTTGAACGCAAGACTATATCCCTTTTTACACATCTATCCAACACTCAAGAGATTATGTTTCAAACCCTTAACATAGTGGACACCATTAGTATTATGCTTTCCATCAAAATTGATTAAACCTATCCCATAGATCTTAGCACCAAAATCATCTCCAAACTTAACTAAGCCTCCATCATATTTCTCAAGTTTAACAAACTTACATTTGTCACTAGTCGTGTGATTTGAGCAACCACTATCAACAACCCAGTAGTTCTCTTCTTGTTTAGCATGAAGAGCAAAGACCATAGTACCTTCAAATTTCTCCAGAGCACTTTCCTTCACAGATCTTCCAATGTTGGCAGTAGTAAATTCATCTTTTAAAGCTAGGAACAAGCATTCATTGTCATAAAAATCTCCATAATCAAACTCATCATCATAAATATTAGCATTTTCATTGACATAATATGCTCTTTTGATCATCTTTCCTTTATTTTTTTATCTTGTCTATGCTTGTTTCTTTTAGCTCTTTTAGGACATCTCGAAGCGTAATGACCTATTCCTCCACAACTAAAACATTTGAATGGTAATTTACCTTGATACATACCAGAGCCCTTTTTCATTCTTCTTACAAAATTTGCTTCCACTTCATCAAGATTGTCTTCATCCTGATCTTCCACTTTTGTAGCCTTGAATGCAATTTATGTCTTTGTTCCATTCTTCAACCCAAGCTTTCTCATTTCAAATGAAGTTAGAGTACCAATCAACTGATCTTTAGTATAAGTATTATAATCCACAATGTCCTATATAGTAGATACCTTTTCACTGTATATATCAGTGAGACTTTTGAGTACCTTCACTATCCTGGATTCATCTATTTGTGCACCAAGTCCCCTCATTCCACTTACCGGCTCATCAACTCTTTGCATGTAGGATTTGATGTTCTCATCTTCACCCATTCACAGGATTTCAAATTGTGCCTCCAAGTTCTACAACTTTGCTTGTTTAACCTTTTCATCTCCTTCATACATCCTTTCCAACTTATCCCAGACCTCTTTAGTAGTGTTCAAATTCATAACATTAACTACTTCAAAATGTGAAAGACTATTAACAATAATAAGCCTTGCCTTATTGTTGATTTCATGTGCTTTGATCTCATCAGCAGTACTTGGACCATTTACAGGAGTGACATACTGGTTTTGAATAGACTTCTCGATCTCATATCCATAGTATGCCAAATATCCTTCCATCTTTGTCTTCTAGAATGCATAGTCAGTGTCATCGAACCTAGGGCACTCAATAGTGATCTTGTTCGCCATCCCAGACCTTCCTTAAGCAGTTAAGATCTTCTCCAAGGAACCTTGCTCCGATACCAATTGTTGAACAAGACAACTAAGAGGGGTGGGTGAATCAGTTGTAGCAATTTTAACCTTTAAACCTCTTCACTAGAAGTTAGATCAACATGCATTCACAAAACCCTTACTCTATTAATGTGTTAAATCAATAAGTGCATAAATATAAACTAAAAGTAATAAAACCATGCACACAATAACACCAGATTTACATGGCAAACCCAATGAGGGAAAAACCATAGTGAGGATTAGCTCACAATATAAAGAATTCCAAAACCGAATACAAAGGCTCACTGCCAAGACAAGACTCACTATCCAATAAGGGATCACTGCTTGGAGGGCTCACTGCCACAAAATTACAAAGAAGATAGAAGAGGATTGTTACAGAGAGAAAACTATCTCAAAGCAATAGAGATTCCACCACAATTCGCTCACACACTTGCAGGCATGCTTGAAAGATAGAGTACACCTTTAGCTCACTGCCTTCAGTAACTCAACAATTGAAATTTACACTAATCTGCTCAAACTCACATCACACGCACTATTTCACATCTATCTTGCCTCTATCTTATATTTCACAAACATCCCAACTTGTACTTATACCATCTTCAACCTTGAAACCCTTCCAAGGTCGGCCATACATGATTTGCATTTACAAATTCAAATTAGGTCGGCACCAAAACATTCTACGGTGGAATTAGAATGAGGGTGACCCATACATATTCTTAATGATTACCTAAATAAGTCCCAACATGCCTCAACACACTTCCATGAACTTCATAAGTAGCGTTTAACACAAGGTTGACCAACGCCCATGTAAAACACATAAAGCAATTAAGCACACACATCCATAACATGGTCCAATATTTCTAGACAACAAATTTCACTTGAACACGACCTTATCAAATTATTCTCAAAACCACAAGACATGAAACCAAAATTCAGAGAAATATGGAGCGATTACATTTCTCCCAGACCACAACTAGATACACTAAAATGCACAATTCACATACTGGTGAAGATATCTCACAGTGTACAATGATCCAAAAGCCCAAATTATGGATATAGCAACTACTAACAACCATGAACAATATTTCAAGATCGCACAAGCATAGAAGCAATATGGAGCACATCCCAGAGCACATCTCAGAGCATACACTGAATACCTGCAACCCTTCTTTATTATAATTTTCTCAATATCCTCAACATATACAGCCAATATCCAGATACTTTGACATCAATGACAACAACAACCAGTTGACATCAATGATAACACCTTCATACTTGCAACATGATGTGCCTTACCAAATATTATAATGAATGAAGGATTTATGATTGTAGAGGGAGCTAGATGGAGTATTTGGCTACATGGAGGGTTGTGAAAGAGTGAAGAGACCACAAAATAGCAAGGTCAATCTTCCTAGTAAATTTTTACCTTTTCCCTTTTCTATAAATGATTTAAAAATCCACCACTTTTAGGGGTGTTGATATGCATATAGAAAAGGGCCCTCAAAAAGAATAACTACTCAAAATGCACATTATAAAGTTAGTGTGCCCCTCAGCAATGGTCTTTTCATTACTCTTGAAATAGGTGGCTAGTGAGCAAGGTCGAATAGGTCATTAATTTATCAATGCTAATTGACCTCTTGTCCCATGTTGCACCTATGTCCATAAATTCTCATAATTTTACCTAGTGGAAGCACAAGTATGATGAGGTCATGCAGGTGTGAATAAGTGTGATGTGACTAGATATGGAAAATAAACTAGAAATGCCTCTACCCACATTGTGAATCTCCTTTGAACCACCCTTGTCATAATGGTTGGATCTCAAGAAATCTAGTGTTAAGAGAATAGCAGTAAGCACAATGATGCATTACCTCCATAATCACAACCTCGATACTCAGTAAGCTCAAAGAGCTGTAATTTCTTACAAAATAATAATGGAAAATGCCACCAAAATACATCGAGTAGGCCAGAATTTTTCAAAACAATGTGAATGGTGACTCAAATAAAAAAAATGGGTAGAGGGAAATTTGGCCCTTTTCTTTAAAAAATTGTGTTTTTTGCCAAAAATTTGTATAGTAATAATAATCATAATTAGATTAGTTTTTATATGTTTTAAATTAAAAGTAATCATGATTTTATGAGATAAAATGGTCTTATTTTTTCTTTAAAAGTTTTTTATACAAATATGGATTAGTATTTTAATTGCTTTAGTAATTTTAATTTGATTTTTCATAAGTTACAAAGTAATTAATATTAGTTTAATTTATTTTTAAAAGTAAATAGTATTAGTAAATTTATTTTTTCAAAGTAATTAGTATTAGTTTAATTTACTTTGCAAAAGTAATTAGTATCTATTTTTCTTTTCATAGTTAATAAACTTTAAAAAAAAAACTTGTAACAAAAATTAGCAATGTTTGGTATTAATAGTGTCTCTAGTTCACATTTATGGATAATATTATTACATTTTGAATTACTACATCTATAGTCTAATATAGTTGCAACAATGAAATCTATGACATTGTCCTTATAAATCGTTGAGGAGAAATAAGGGACATCATGTTGATTAAAATCCAAGGGATGAGTAATCTCCCTTGGATCACAAATTAAAAAGATGATTCAAATTAACAAAAAATGTTAAATTAAATTGGAAAAACTATCAACAACTTCATTAAAATTTCATATAGTTCTAAGTTAATAATTAATTTTTAAAGGGTAAATAGAATCATTTTTAAAACCGTGTGAATAGAACTTTTGTTACTTGGTTTAAGGGGTGGAATTATTTTATTTAGGACTAGGCATTAGATAAAATAGTATATAAGTGATGATACTGGTGACCAAACCCTTTTGAATTTAATTATTTTCCTTAATGGTAATAGTCACAAAGGAATTGTCTGGGAAAAAGGAGCCCTAGAAAGGGCTACATATCCACATAAATAGTTCACATCAAACCTAGTTTAGAAAATAGAATTACATATATATTACACCTTGATACCATTTGGAAGTAGTGTACATGTAGAAAATTTGGAAAATGAATGTTGTTCTCAGTACACAGGTATTCAAGATGGGGTTTAGGGAGTGTCTAAGAAATATTATGTCAACTTAATTAATAATGCAAGATTAATCATTCAAGAGAATCATTCAACTAAGAAAAAAAAATTGTTTAACATAAATATCAAGATAAAACATACTATTTGTATACTTAGAAAAATCTCAATGGATTTGTTTGACTCCTCAAGGCTTCATGTAAAATTTTGAGGCATGACTTAAGCCTTTTTTGTATACTCTTGAAGATGGTGACCTCAGTGCACTTCTATTAGGGGAGTATAGTATTTAGTGAGAGACTTGGGAGTCAAATGGTTCTGATGAGTCTAAGCCCCTAGCCAAAGAATATGTTTATAATCCTTTATGGGTAAATGCCTACCCCATTTAGGTAGATGCCTATCCTGAATAGATAGATGAACTCTTGTCTTGTATGAATAGAAGTCTAACCCATATGGTTGGATGATTGTCTTGAATTGGATGAATGACTATCATGTATGGATGGAAGTACCTAAGTTTATGAATGAATGAACACCTAACAACTTATAACTAAATAAATTTTTAACAAAAAATGGGTAAAATTTTGAAATACAACTTGATGGTTGTTACATTGTCCTTAGGGGATTGTCTTGAGTTCTCACTCCTTTGTATTTATTCTCTTTTTTGGAAAGGAGTCTTTTTCACAAGGTTTTCACCTTTTTTCTATTTGTGAGACTTTTCTTATACATGAGTACCTCATCATGCCTAATTATCAAGACTATTTTTAGTGTTTACCTTTCTTCTTAAGTATCACTTAAGGGGGATTGTTAGTGTGAATTTTTTTACCTTTCTAGTTTAATTTTACCTTTAAATAGACCTATTCAAACTACACAATATCACTTAGAGGTTTTTAAAATATTTCTCACCTCATAGGTGCTTTACACATGTTCCTATACTTTTCTTGAATGTTCCACATGTGTCACACCTTTTGGAGGGTTAATTAGTTGTAAACCTCAATCTTCCTTGTTTCTCCTTGTCCTACATATACAAGGAGTTCATTGCATTATTTTATTCAATTTATATGATAGTTTTTGGTATTATTGTGTGCATATTCATTGTAAAAAAAATTAGTTTTTGCATTCATTTTATCGTTGCTTCAATAGAAATGATCTCTTCAAAGTGGCTAGGGTGAGGCAATATGGAAATCAAGAAAAGTGGTACAATCTTCAATAAATATGTGGAACTTTCACAATCATCAAAGATATAATAGGGGCCATCAGTTCTAAAGAAAGAGTGAACAATCAATGCATAATCATACAAGCTTCAAGGAAACTTGTGTGCACCTTGAAAATCTTGTGTTAACATTCACTTCACATTAGTATACAACATTGTGTCATCACACACCACCACACTTGACCCATGCAAGTCATTGTTACATTGTGTTCCATCATACACGAATCAACATAGCTCCACACACACTTTCATATTCAAAATTCAATATGTGTGGCCCACATAGTAGACTTCTCATTTGCATGATAGAATAACCATCAAGAATCTCAACCAAGTAGTTGGTAGGTTGGTAATTTAGGAACATGAATCATTCCCTCTTTCATTAATATTAACTCGATCCCTCACATGGAACAACAATGATGAATGATTGCATAGCCTCAAGCAAACCAATTTGATGTGTTCTCTTTCTAGTAATATGGAAATTTATTCCTTGTCATGCTATTTGTAGAATCTTTTGTACCTAATTTTGTTATTGTTAATAGAAGTCACATACATATTTGTTAAAACCCTTCTACATGCATAATTCAATTATGTTGATTTATTAATCTCTTGTTTTATTGTACATAATTTATAAACTCATATTTGTGAAGATTAATTTGCCCCTAAGGCCACTTAGAATCTAGATCAAAACAAACATGACAAATAAGTTAGATAAGAATAGTTGGTCAATGGTTGAGATTATTGATATCATGTGGAAAGTTAAAGCCTTAGTTGAAAGCTAGTGGACAAAAAATGTGTATTATTTCCAAGTGAAGAGACAATGCAAAGGACAATGATAGTTGAGGTTATATTCATTGTCTTTAGATACTATGTAACTTGCATGTGGAGTCAATGTTTTGGTAGTGTGAGAAGAGGTATTTACTATCGAATTTCCCCCTTTATAGTGTGAACAAGGCACATTATCTAACTAGTCATTGGTTAAGACACATTCACACATGTTTGCATGTTAAGTTGACTTAGGGATCCAAGAATTTTTCTAAAAATTTATTGTAAACATGTGATCTTATCCTCTAATTGTCTCATGTCATTGGATCAAGGCACTTGTCATCATCCTAACTTATCCTACCTCTCAAAATTTCCTTTATAAGCAAGGCCTCATTTGTACAGTTTTCATTCATTGATCACTATTGATCTATTATATTTTGCATCCATTATTGGAAAATGTATTCTCTTGTTCTTCTCTCTTGTAGAAGCATATTTTGGTTTTTTTGATGATCCTAGGAGCTTGATTCCTTGAGTGACTCTAACATGGTATCAAAGCTTTATATATGCAAGCTCCCTTTGTAGATTTGAAAGTGATTCAAACATGATATTTTTCTAAGTGCATTATGGAGAAAAAATAACCTCACCATTGAGTTTAGAAGACCCAAAAAAACCTTATTTTTTATATATAACATTTCTTTTTTGGACACAAAAAAAAATTGGTTATTTTTTTAGGGGTCACAAATTCTGGCATAAATTTGGTTTGTAAAATTGTACAAAAGCTATATGATCTGTATGGATTCATACCATACAACACCATTAAAATCTTATGGGTCACATTCTATAGTCAGAGGTAGATAAATATAATCTCACAATATATTTCATGAGCATTGTCTACATTGGCTAGTGTCATTGGTAGGTATGGGGGTCATAGAGTTTTTAATTAAAAAAATAGTTTTTATTTTTGCACAAGATTAGAATAGTACTTAGCAACCCCTAGTCCCACTAGTGATTTCACCCAACCCACGAGGGCTTAAGTCCAGTGAGTGGCATGCGGGGATCCATTGTCCCTAAGTGTCACTTCCACCAATTCCCACCACCTATGTGCTTGTCTAAGGATTTTGTTGGCAATTCACTACTAATGTCGAGCCCATTTGTGACCCAATGGCTACCCAGATTGGCAACACCACTAGTGCAAGGCCCCTAGGCCCCATTTCATGCCCTAATAGGGTAATGTTTTTTA
Source organism: Sequoia sempervirens (assembly GCA_007258455.2). Lineage (NCBI taxonomy): Eukaryota > Viridiplantae > Streptophyta > Pinopsida > Cupressales > Cupressaceae > Sequoia > Sequoia sempervirens. The sequence continues at coordinate 8,077 of VDFB02148167.1, forward strand.
GGAGCCATAACTTTTTGATCAAGTATCAGACTTTTTACTTTTAATAGTTGTTGGAAAGTTGATTATGAGCACTTTGTAGTGGTATAGGTTATTTTTCTAGATTTTACTAAAGGTTCCTGATTTTTCTTATCAAAGTCATATCTTCCCCTTTTACCTCTGAACTTATAATTTTTTTCCTAGATTTCCAAATTTTATAATGTTGGAAAGGCATTGAGGAGCTTTTAGAGATCTATCCACACTCTTTTCCATAATCAACCCTAGGTATCTTTTATTTAGTTTATCATATAGTTACATTTTGGTGGATAACTTGGACATACTAGCACCTAGAGAAATTTTGTTCTTTTGGAAGGGTTTCGTTTTTAGTATTGATCATATTAAAAAATTATAATTTTAGTTTAAGGATCTCACTCTAAGATAATATTTTATTTTTTCATATTTTATCCATCTTAAATTTGTAAAATTTGGAAAACAACTCCAACATTGTAAACACAGTACATATAAAGTGTCAAAATCATGTATTAATGGGGTCTCATGATTGAGTGAATTTGGGGGGTTAGTCTTGTGCTTTTGTTGGATTTAGTCTTTTAATAAGTCTTGTGTGTGACTAAATTTGAGGAGAAATGATAGGCATCACAAAGAATCCAACTATAATAGAATTAAAAAGATAGAACTATACATCTTGGCGAGATGGTATACTAAAACATTTTAAATGGCTAAATCTTCTACTCTATCTCTATGAACTTGTTCATAAACCTAAATCATTTGAGAAAACTGTGTATGGTATCAAAAGACCAATTAAGTAGCATCATTTATTGGTTAGAATGTGGATTTTTGACACGTTGAGTACATTGACATGGATTTCTTCCCCTCATACTTGGACCAAACTTTGGGAGATGTATGGTGACGAATGAATTTCCATACCTAGAGGATCCAACTATAGATTGTCTAAAACCACTTGCTTTTCAACCATTTTATTTTCAAATAGTTATGAAGCTTGATGAATGGGAAGAAATTGAATATTTAGATGACATAGAGACTTCTAACACTTCTCCTTTAAAGATTCCATGCACTTCAACATAAGTCGATACATCAAGCGTTCTTACTTCAACATCTTGTGAAGGCACATCATTTGGGATGAACAATTTAGTCTCATGACATGCATTGAGATCTCGTCTCCTCCATTTGTTGATTTTGATGAGACTAGTGTTTCTTCATCCATGGTTTCCAAAGATTCCTTGCAGTAGGTTCACAACAATCTTCCTGATCTAATTCCTTGGGACATATTCCTACCAAACATCTCATCTTTGTTTGTGTAGTCCCATATTTTAGATTTGGGACACTATTCATTGTATTCATCTTCTCTTTGATGGAGTTGATTCTTCTTCAAAGATTATGAAAATATTCAAACCCTCTTATTATTTCTCCACACTATCATTTATCATAGTTTAACATAGGCTTGGATACTTTTGAGCAACATTTGGAGGAGGCATATTTGTCTTCAAAGGAGATATTTACATCTTTGGATAATGTTCTACATTAATACCTACAAGATTATGGATTTTCATCTTCATTAGTGTCTCTTGGAACACTTAATTTGGTAGTGGCGGATTTCATCATCAACATAGAGACACATGAGCAATTTTTAGATACTTCATAAATTTTGAGTTTTCTTTCTTTATATTCCTTTTAGGGATGGGAATACATCATGCAAACACCTTCAATTTTGTTTCTTCTTAAAAGGAAGAACATTGTTTGACGATCTTGGACCATCTTCTACATCCAATTTTGAGCATCAACCATTGGCATATATTATAAATTGAGGGGTGGGGGGTTGCATGGTCTCTCTTCTTCTCCCTTATGGGAGGGAATTTTTCCTCGCATGGAGTTTTTTCATTTTCATACTTTGAGAATATTTTTTATTTTATCTATTTTGAGAAGTTTTGTCCCACTTTGTTTTCTCATTTCTCCATTTGTGAGAGTTTACATTTGTACATGGGTACCTAACATTGTGTTGTATTCAGGGCCCATCTTTATATCATTTGCATTTGTTCATCATTTTTTCTAAGTTGCACTTAAGGAGGGTGATAGTGTGAACATATGTATTTCTTATCCAAATTTCCCCCTTTGTAGTGTGAACAAGACATTTTATCTAACTAATCATTAGTTATGACCTATTCATCATGTTTATCTATTAAGTTGACTTAAGACTCTAGGAATCTTTCTAAAATTTTATTGTTCACATGTGATCTTATCACCTAGTTGTCTCATGTCATAGGATTAAGATATTTGTTATCGTCCTAATTTGTGCCACCTCTCAACCTTGGCTCTATAAGCAAAGCCTCATTTGTACATTTGATATTCATTGATCACTATTGATCTATTATATTCTGCATTCGTTATTGGCATATTTATTCTCTTGTTCTTATCTCTTGTAAGAGAATATTTTGGTGTTGTGGGTGATCTTGAAATCTTGAATCCTTGAGTGACTAACACATAATAGTTAACCTACCTATATTAACTTTACCTATATAAAGTATATTAAATTATTATATTGAAATTAGTATTATTTTTTAATCAACCTATCCCTATATGAATAGGGATGTGTAAAAATAGAAGCAATGCCTCTAACTATTTCTCTAATATATTGTAATTTTATTTTATATATAACAAAGTTGTTTATTATTTTTAATATCTTTCAACATCTTTATTTATTTATGATATTATCTTGGATTGTTAAGTGTATATTTATGTTTTATATGGAATTGTTTGTTTAATCTTTCATGATACTAGAGCTCAAGGATTAAAAAAGTCCTTGGGCTTTGTTCCTTTGTTTCTTTGAAGTTGGTAGATGAATTGGAGCTAACTTATTGATCGCCAAGTTGTAGTTATTTGTTCTCTATTTTTTAGAAAAATAGAGATCCAACATTATTCATAAGAAAAGTACATACCTAACTTCTAATTTACATTCTTTTCAAAGAAAATATCATAAAGGAATTATTCGAAGTAAATTGGTTTCATATTGCTCCATATTTGGTGTTGCATTTTTAAGACCTATTTACAATGGCATTAAAAATTAATAGAAATTGTTGATGTAACAAAATTGAAATGAAGCTTTTTACGTGAGGCTCATGATATCCTCTATCAAGTCAACTCGGAATACTACATACAAACTACAATGATACATTCCTACACTTATATCATGAATGAATTTAGTGCCATGTATGCTAAAATGTTCCACTTGCTAGTAGTTCATTAGCATGGTAATAAGCAATTGTTTACCCCTGTTAAAAGATGAAACTAAAAATTAAGGGGAAAGAACCAACTAGAAACAAGGGCAACATTGCCAGTCTTCCCATAACACATTATCAAAAAATCAAATCATGAAGAACTATAACATATACAGTTAAAAATATTATAGACAAAGATCTAGGTTTTATCCACTCAACAACTCACTTATTAGCAGTTTAGAAAATTTTGGTTGGATCCTTAGTGTTGTGTTCATAATGTGGCCCATCTATGTGTTGGATGGGGGATGATTTTGGATGCATTTTGTGTACACAAACTTGGACTTCTTTTTGGGTTAATTCTAGTGTACCATGGGGATATGTCCTCCCCAAAATCCCCACATTTTGGGATGGGGACATCTCTAAGATGTGGGGACATGGGGGAGATGTCCCTCTACCACTACGCCACCTTTGCTTGAAACACCTAGAATGCCCTGGATAACACTAGGATGTCCCTGAGACATCTGGGAGACTCCCAGGACTCCCTCGACCATCTCGAGGATTCCCAGACATCTCTTCTGGTCGGTAGGGAGGAAAAGTGCAAATAAATATATATATATATATGTTTGGTTTGGGCACCCAAGCCCTAACCCTAATGGCTAATGGGCCCCACCAAATCCTCCCAAACCCTATAAGACACCCTCAAATTATCACAATCATTTACAAATTCATTCCAACATCAAAGTTGAAGAGGAACAAAAGAGTGAGAGTGAAGTGGAAGATGGAAGTGAAGTGTTGCAAGTGCAAGAAAGTTGAGGAGCAAGAAGAATAGGAAGAAGCTTAGAAGAGAAAATCTACTCCAAGTTAGGAGGATTTTTCAAGCATGAGGTAGGATTCCACAACCGGTTTTTTTATTTTTATTTTTAATTTTTAACTAGTTTCATATTCTAATTCATATTTTAATTTCATTCATAATTTCATAGACATGGTTGCAAGTGCATTAGCAAATAGCATATTAAATTTTAATTGTTCAATGTTCAATGTTCATATTGTCATCAAGATTTAAAATTTTGTCAAACTAGGATGAAACTTTTGTGTATCCTCTACTTCTGCGCTTCGTGCGACCTGAAGTAAAAAAAAAACAAAAGTGAAATCCTTGGTTGACAAAGATTATGAACAAATATTTTTATTTGTGTATCCTTTGCTTCTACGCTTCATGCAATTTGGAGTAGGGAAAATAAAAAGAAATTTTGTTTCTTAATCCTTTGTGTTATGCTATGCAACTGCATGCATAGTTTGAATTTTAAATTTTAAATTTAGAATTATAAACTTATAAATTCTATATTATTTATTGTAGTGCCACAATGAATTCTCATGGCATGAGTGAGGATGATGTTGAGGTTCACTCTCACAATGAAATTGAATTTGAGTATGTACGTCAACTAATGAAAATGCAGAAGCAAAGAGGGGTGACCATGTGGCCCAAACCTCAAGTTCCATGGCTAGTGCACCTACAAATATGAATTGCCCCTCCATAATATTGGAAAATTTTGCTAAGGTTCCCTTTGATCCTAAGTCTCCCTTGAAACAATTTGCAACAAAATTACAGAGCAGACCTAGGACATTTGGGGGTACAAGGTTGCGGAAGTGGCACTTTTGTGACCTTGAATTTCATGGCAGCATTACCAGTTAATGTCCACCTCCTTCATATCTAAGGAAAAGGTGTGGAAATATGTGATTCTTTGGCATCATCGACTAACCTAAAATTCAGGGTTGAGATATGTAGGCTATGGGGTATTGATGGTGAAGGCAATGAACCTACAATTGCACCTATATTTATTTCTTTGTCTCATAGGCCAAGGGGTAATCAGGGTCAATCACGCGGTTCTACTTCTACCTTGCAGAGGTAATTTACATGTATGCCATCTTCTACTTCAGGGGCTAGGGGGAAATGCAAGTTTACATCTAATGTTCCTAACCCAATAGCTGAATTATTCAATGTGTAGATGAAGGATGATGCAGATGATGCCATTGGAAAATTCTTCTTTGCCAATGGCATTCCATTCCATGTGGCTCGGTCTTATTATAAGAGGTGATGGCAATGGTAGCAAGGGCAGGACCATCATATGTTCCACCAAGGGAGACAAAATTGAGGACCACAATCTTGGATAAGAGCTATTCCAAGATAAATGTGTTAATGGAGAAAATGAAGGAATATTGAGTGGCAAATGGATGTAGTATTGTCATGGATGGGTGGATGAACATTAGGCATTGTCCACTCATCAATATCATTGCTACAAGTTTAGAGGGCCTATATTTTCTTGAGGCAAATGATTATTCAAGGCATCACAAGAATGCCATTTTTTAGTTTTAGGTCCTCAAGGATACTATTGAGGAGGTTGGGCCACAAAATGTGGTCCAAGCAATGACAGATGCAACACATGTGTACAAAGTTGCAAGGAAATTGATTAAGACAACTTATAGACAAATTTGGTGGACTCCTTGTTGTGTGCATGTCATGAATAATGCACTCATGGACATGGGAAAGATTGATTGGATCAAAGTAGTGGTCAATGATGCTAGAGATGTGCATATGTTTATCTGCAACCACCACACTTCACATGCACTCTTTAAGACCTTCTCTAAGAAGGAATTCTTGAAACCTATGTGGACTATATATGCATCCTATTTCATTCTCTCGGAGAGAATGCTTGAGTTGCAAGAGGCATTGCAACTAATGGTTATGATAGTATAATGGAATCAGTGGCCCGAGTCCAAGACAGAGTAGGGGCAGAGGGTGAAGGATGTAGTGAAGAATGATGTTTTTTGGGGTGATGGAAAATACAGTCTCCATCATTACTCTAGTTTTCTATATCGCTAGATATGGGGATTCCAACGCACCTAGCCTTGGAGAGGTGTACGAGTGCACTGATTCTATGATAGGCCAAATGAAGGTTGTTGTGCGAGAAAAGGACCCCACATTAGCATTCTACCATGAGCGCATTTAGCCAATCGTTCAAAAAAGATGGGAAAGCTCAACACTCCTTTGCACATGGTTGCATATGCATTGAAACCCAAGTGGTACATGCAAAGGCTTGTTAGAGTTACACCCTTACATGATGTTAAGGTGAACGCAGGGTTCTTTAGGGCCATTGAAAAGATGTATGATCCTGTAGAGGCCAACATCATTTGTATTGAGTGGACAAAATTTTCCACTCTTCGGGGTTATTCTAAGGCGGCCAAGATGGATATGGGAACTATGGCACAGGAGGACCTAATTTTGTGGTGGAATTGCCATGGATTGATTTCTTTGACTACCACTCTAGCCATTCAATTTCTATCTCAAGATTCTAGTTCTTTAGCTGCTGAGAGGAATTAGTCTACTTATAGCTCCATCCACTCTCTTAAGAGGAACAAACTTACCTCTAGGAGAGAAGAGAAGCTTGTGGTTGTACATAGTGCTTTGTGTCTCACTGACTGCAAAACACTTGTGTACAAAGAGAGTCCAACAACACGGTGGGATGTAGAGCCAAAAGAGTCGACATAGATTGATGAAAATGCTACAGTTACACAAACTGGGCTGGTTGGTATAAGTTTGGCAGAACTTGAGCAACTGTCCACTTCCAATAGTTCTAGTGATGAGCAATATGGGGATGATTAAAGGCCTCACTTCACTACATTTTGTTATTTTGACATGATTCATGATTGTATTCATTGTAATCATCATTATGAAATCTTGAATATAAAATTTGAATTCGACATTTTTGTTGTTCAAACTTCAATGTTAAATTGTAAATAACTTAATAAGTTAATTGTTAAGTAGTATTAATAGTATTATAGTATTTAAGTATTTTAAATTTTAATTAGTAATTTCTATTTGCCAAAGTTTCACTTGTAAACTCAACATTATAATTATTATACATCTTTTTATAACTATTTTTTCAAGTACCTATATGTATATCAACGCCATCCTACCCCCACCCACACCATCATTCTCCTACCATCCCCAAACTTAAGCCCTTGGTCCCCCTGTCCCCGAAACTCGTCCTCATGTCCCCCCATCCCCCGTTAGGGAACTCTATGGAACACTGGTTAATTCTCCTTTATGGAGTTAGTGGGGTTTGGACTTTTTTTCAACATCCTGTCAAAATTTCTTTTTCATTTATCAGAAAGAAAAAAAAAGAAATGCAATAAAATTATACATATGAAATGAAAGACGTAAACAAAGTTTTAAAAATATAAGGAAAGCCAAAGAATGGCTTTTGATTCAGTAGAAGAGACCATCCCTTGAATTTCATTAATTGCGGTATGGTTATAAATCAATAGTTGCCTGCAAAAATGTACTTAGTTGTAATGTCCAAAGCATCTTCTAGCTTAACAGACTGGATTTGTCCAAGAGATGGAAATTACTGAAATATAAATATATTTTGTCTATACTTGTGACATCTATTCTATTGTAAGTTTAGTATTCCAAGAAATTTGACTTCTAAACAGTTTAAAGGATGGGAATGAGTATAAATAGCCCTTCTACATTAAGCAACAAGAAGATCATCATTGGCATACATAAACTGCATTTCTACAATCCATATTGATATTGCCGATCAAATATTTATTAACACCTAAACCAAATCAAACGGTGTGTAAATGGAAACAACTGAAAGGTCAATATACCAAACACTTTTAAGTGATATAAATGTTGACTGATAAAACATTGACCACAGAAATTAAGAGAACAAAAGGGAAACTAAGGGTATGTTCTGGAATGAAATCAGGGTTCATGCTTTCTTAATATACTACGTCACAGTAATCATACAGCCTAGATCATTGAACCATGCCTTTTATCATGCATGTTAACTGATTTAAAATATGAAATTCCTAATAACAGTATAACATAAAACACAATAAGGAGCCTGCACCAATCTTGTTTTCCCAGGAGTCTCTTGATTTCCAGGCATGCCGTGGTATTGGTAGTTTCTGTTCTAATACCAAGCTTACTTTCATACTTCAGTCTTGGCTCAGAATATACATATATATATCTTATCTTGATCAAATCACTATTCTGGACAACAATATATGACCCAGGGGCAGGACCTGAAGAAGAGCTATCGGTTACTTTTCTTAGGCTCTGCCCACTCTTATCAGTGTAGAAGGCTTTCTCACCCTTGGCAATTTCACAGAGTAACACATACTTAAATTTTTTCCCAAAACATGAATCTTTCCATCCCTCTTGTGCTTTGGAAAAGCTCAGAGCAACATTGATATCTGTAGAAAGATAGGTACCTTCACCAAATATGGCTCCATTTCGCTGCAATGTTGTATTGCTCAGGTTCAGCAACCCTACAAGAATCATTATGTCAGAAAACTATTTTGTCTTCAATGCAAGGAAAAAAATGAAGGGATCCACACGTCTGACACAAATAATGTGCAGCTTTAAAAGTGTGCTATGCAACCCTTTCTTCTAACAGTTGCCTAAGATTCTTCCAATATGTACATACTGAAGGTTCATGTAAAAATCTTTGGTGTTAGTAATTTAAAATGAAGTTTGTTCTAAGAAAGAAAACTATAAACATACACATTGACAAGATTTAACCAATATATCAAATTGCCTATATCAAAAACATGAAAAATCCAATCTGCACTGGATCTAATGAAGACTAAAGACTGATTTTTACTGACTAAAGCAGGCTTCAATTATGTCCAACACAATCGTAAATGCACACCAAAATTAGACATACCACATCGCAGTATACTGTGAAGATTCTCAGCTGATGTTCCATGAAAAGCAAACATACTCCCAAAACTCGATTTGATTGTTTCAAATTCTGTTTTCAGATCCTCTTCATTTTTTGTCCCCTTCTGAACCTGTTGATTGGATAACATTTGAAGGTTACTATGTATGCAACACCACCTAGAAAACAAGTTGTATCTCAAAGCAGTTACACACGATCATGATAAAATAACAGACAACTTAACTGGTCGATTTTTTTGCAATCATAGTCAATTTGAGTACTAGATAGATAACATAAAACAATGTTCTTTTATGGGAATCACTTTTTCTGATAGTTCACATCTTGTTTGCATGACCTGCATATTATGGGCTATTCAGTAGTAAGACTATGACCTTGTGGTTTGCTGCTAATTACAATAATCCAAGATCGGGCAACTTCAATACATTAAAATGCAACAAGTTGCAACAATGGTCAAACAAGTTCTATTCTCCATACCTTTATGACTGTTCTAACTCAAGGCATGCTAATCTAAAGCACTTTTTTGACTAGTAGAATGTTCCGTGGAATTAAAGAGACATTACTCCTCAGATTCCCAGGTCCAATTCCATAGTGTGCTCACAATCTTTAAATTTTCACTCTTTCCTCTGATAGATTTGTACTTGAACCCAAAGAATAAGATTTCTTGTTCACGTCAATTGGCTTGCATAATAAAGAGCACTTGCAGGTGAATGTTTAATAAAACTCTGTCCAGTCATTATCACTCTACCATTCAGATCAGCATGTACCATACCAACATTTAAGAATCTCCAGCCACAGCCAAAGGATTGTCTAAAAGATGGCAGTTAACACAGAAAAAATGCAACCAACCTCATTTCATCAACTATATCAATTTTATGCCCCTTGTGGATACAAACCCCTTACTATCCGCTTATGTATTGAGGCAAGGACTCAATGAAAACACGAAGCTGAATAATCAGATAGAAGACCTCTAGGAACCAAACAATCAGCATTTACAAGATTGGAATCATGGACAGGGAAGGCAACGGTTCCATACTTGATGTCAATTTTTTCTACATGTACAGCCGCATCCTGGAAAACCTTTATACACTGCTTACATTGCAGCCTAAATGCTGTGGATGCCATTAAGTAATATAGAGTGAGATGAAAGATGTGCTGGAGTTGCCAGGTGGGATGAGCAATGTAGTCCGGTCTACAAAGTAGGCACTTCAAGCTAGGGAAAACAAACAACAGAGAAATACAACAAGCATTTTACTACACACAAATGTGTCTCAAGTACCATGAGACTCAGAGAAGTTACAGTAAGAAATCAAAATATTCATTCAGCTTTCACAAGTCGTCAAATATACAAGGTATCTATTTGATTGTTAGTAATCCAACAACTACACAAACAAATAAGGCAAAGTAAATTCTCTTATGAACTGCAACCTTATATATGTGGAAAACCGTACCAATAATACTTTATTATTAGAAATAAGTGTTCCATGAGGACGTGTCCCTGGGGTCTAGATGACATCCCTAACATCTCGAACATCCTAGGGACTTGGGGACTTGGAGGTGACGTTCCCCTTTTTCACAACTGGCAGCCTGCTCCATTTGGTCCATAAAAATGAAAAATTGGTAACCTTTTAAGGGAAAAAAAAGCTAAAAAGTCATAAACCAAGGGGGAGGATTACCATTGCAAGTGCAACAAAACGTATTTACTTTTTTAAATTTCAGTGCTTTTAGTTTGTTTAAGTTATTTTAGCAATTACCCCCCTGCCACCCCCAAAACTTGGGAACAATTTTGCCTATCCCTGAAACTTCATCCCCATGTCCCTGCATCCCTATCCCATAAAATCAGAGAAACAATAGAAATAACACATTCTTAGCTCACCATGAATATAAGAGACAGATGAGCAACAAATTCTCACCTATACTTATCACTAAATCTTATATTTCAACAATAGAAAATTAAAAAATACCATGATACCTTTACAAAACTACTAGTTATAGCTAGGATAATTCTTCATTTCTAATTGAGAAAAAATAATTGGAACTGAATCTTACTCGCACAATATGATCTGGAGAAGATGCAACATTAAAGTCATTTCCTTGGTATCCCCTCTGTAGTCTGGAAGGTAAAATTATTGATAGCTCTTCTGCTGGATTCTGGACCAGTTCTAGCTGGTAACGAGGGTGCAAAAGCCAATATAACAAGTTCAGTGACTCCAGAGGCATGTCCTGAATTGGATTGACAGAATTAGATGTTCCAACAGAAGTTACATCTCTTGGGATGCAAGATGATGATATAAGATCTAATTTGGGAAAATTTCGAACAGCTTCCTCTGCTGCTTGAAAGTCCTTGTCCTTACCATCTGCTGTGTGGAAAAGAGAAACTGGAAAGGGTGTGCAGACTGCAGCCCACATTTTCAAACAACACAGCTAATCAAAATGGAATCAGAAACCTGCTCAATGATGGTTAAAAATATAGCCCCTAACTATAATCTATATGATACACATTATTTGACCAAAGAATATTATCAATTCTATATTAAATAGTAAGGACTGTGTACTGAATTGAGCTTCACATTCTGAGTTTTGAGAAAATTCTTCCAAATAGATTACTAAAATTGGCAAATAACCAGCTTTGAGTTACAACAATTTAGAATCTAATTAATTATCTTCACTCCATTGTTCACAATTTCATTGCTATTTGGACCAGATGAAATTGGCATTCTAAATCTTACAGTTGCTTCACATGTTGATCCATATATACCACATCCTGTATGGCATTACAAACCAAAGTTGCACAGCTAAGTTGCCAGTTCTGGTATGGGACCAGGCACAGGTACAGGATACGGGTACGCCGGTACAGCAATTTTTTTTTCCTTGGGTACGGCTATATATATGTGTGTGTATGTGTGTGTGCAAAAAATTAAAAATATACAGAACTGTAAATACATTTGATAGTATGAACTGTGATACTTCATGAATCATCAATCATCATTAAATCTAAAATCATTGATCAATGCTAGTGATAAACTATAAAGATAAATGCCAATTGATAGTTCAAAATTCCAATACATTTGTCATACTCATATATCATATATGTCTCTAGTCATGATTCAAATGAAGATCATTACAATTATTCATCAATCATCAAGAGGATCTAGATCAAATTCATCGATTGGTTAACATATCAAACTTCTTAGCAATCCAGACTGTCTGCAATCTGATTAATCAGCAGAATAACTGAATTTGTTTGCCCCTCTGCAAGTTGACATTCAAAGGTTAGAATATAAAAGTGTCTGGAGCGCCTAGGCATGCCCAAGTTCCCTGTGGGTCCATTGGGAATGGACCCACAAGGAACCCGGGGGTGCCCAGGCGCTCCCAGACGTGCCCCAGCAAGAACCAGAACCCAAACGCTCTCGGAGCGGGTTCTCTAGGCAAAATAGAAGAACCCAGTAACATAGTTGCACAGAGACGGATTCAACGGTGGATAGGATACAACAAAATTTCAAGATCCCCTGATACAAATACTGCTAGATATGACAATTATGAAAATATACATGTATTCAATTATTTATACATCTACGGGTATACAACGTAACTTTAAAAATATTTATTTATAAATATTTTAGATTTTATATTTTAATTTATAATATTTATTTATTTGTATTATGTTTGTGTCTTTAGTTATTCATATGTGTGTGTTTGTATGTGTGTGTCTATGTAAATGTCTGTCATTAAAATAAAATATTATGGTTTTTTTTTGCAATTTTTATTTTTGAAAAACCCTAAACCAGATATGTCACGACCCCTATTTTTATGGTTGGTATTTTACAATGTTAGATTAAATTAATTTGAGGTGAAATAAAAGTGCAATGAAACAAAATGAATTAATTATATTTTAATTAGAGAATTCATTTTTTCAATTAATTGATAATGCTTGTTATTTAGAATAATTAATTTAATTGCAATTAAATGAAAATACCTTGCTACTTAGGAAAAATTATTTTATGTGCAAGTAAGTGATATTTCGTTAATATTTATTTAGAATAAATATTTAAATTGCAAAAATTAAAAAGACTTCCTTATTATTTTCTAAGGATAAAATATTTAGTATGCAATAAAAATAGGATTTCTTTATTATTACTATTGGTGGATAAATGTTATGCATGAAAAGAAATATTAATTTTATTGTCAAGATTAGGTATTTGGAATAGGGGAGAAATCTTTAAAAGAGGAAAATCATTAACGGAAACACACAATTGTTTTCATAACTTTTCTTATTTTCTCTGCAAAAATATAACTAAAAATGGGCACCAGGGAGCACAGCAAAACAAGGACGGTGAAAGAAAAGAGGAAAAACAATAAGAAGAGGGAAATCAATTGCAAGCGAATTTCAAGTATTTCAAAATGTGTAGATAAACGATTGTTTGAGGAAAGATAGAACTCATTCATTTAAAACCCCAATTGCTTATATATGTGGAAATCATCCTTTTGTGGCCCTTCCCAAAATCACGTAAGGGATCGGTTAGAGGATATCAACGGATAGGAAGTTATGATCCATTTGGGGCGGGTAGTGGGTCCACGTGATTTTGGAGGTTTGTGCGGATTAGCGGTGTACAAAAAAAGGCGAGCGTGACCAAGACCCTTTGGCCTGGTTTCGAGGAAAATCAACATTTTTAAAGTCAGCCCGTGAAAGCAAAGTCTCGCTTTGTCTTCTTCGCAAACAGGTTAGATGTGGGCTCTGCTTCTTTCTCTTGTCTGCTGATTCTTTGTTTTATCACTTTCCTGTCTCTATTTTGCAACGTCAAAATCAGGGGGGGTTGAAATCTATAGTGGTTTAATACACGGTAAATCATGGTTAAACAATCAGTAAAATCTCAGTCTATCGCACTCGGGGAAAATCAGGGACCTGCAGGGGAAATAACTCCTTTTTCATTTGGAAATGCACACTCTTTGAATCTAGGGCTTGTAGAGTTTGCATCGGGTGGCTGTGAGTCAATATACAGTCCCCAAATACAGATAGCTGCCTCCTTGGATAAGAAGGCTTTACCAGGAAGGTATACATATCCCCTGGGATCACTCATTACAAGCTACAAAAGGCCCTGCAATCTCACTCTTAAGCTCTCAAGCAGGTGATTTAGTCAGGCCTTGGAATTCATTTTACCCGGAGGTCCCTCATGTTTTTTCAACTGGCACAAAGGAGAAGTTGGTGTTTGTGAATGCAAAGCAGTATAAAGGGATTTTAAGGCGTAGGCAAAACAAAAAACTGAAACTGTCACAGAAGAAAAAACTCATCATGATCTTACCAAAAGGTAGAAACAATGTAAGTGTCGCTATTAACATGCCCCATTTAATAGATGACCAAACAGAGCAAGGGGATGATAAGGGTAAAAAGAGGGAGATTATGTTATCTCAAGAGGCTCCAAGGCCAACCCAAAACAAAACAGGAAGTTTTACAATAAGCAAAGGGGATGGAGCAGAAATGCCCCAAGACAATTTGGACTCCTACAGTCCAACAACCACTCCTCTGCTGTGGTCATCTGAGCTCTACGTGAATGAGCTCATGGACATGAAAAAAAGGGTTGAACTCTTAGAAATGAAAGGGCAGCGTGATGATTCCAAGCTAAAAGAAATACTAGAAGCCAACTGGAATCATGCAAGGGAAAACATGCTACTTAAGGAGCAAGTAATAAGCTTGCAAAGTAAGATGGAAAGAGGTCAAGAAGAGCTGGTCACTTTAAAGCAAGTTTTAGAACAAGCAAAATCAACAGAAAAAAAGAACTCAGAGGCAGCGTTGGGAAATGACACAGCACAGCTAGAAGCGATCCAATCAGCAATTTCAGACATGGTAACAAGCGAAAGTAAGCTAAAGGATCAAATAGAGGAGGCCAAATCTTGGGCACAAGTCATAAGTGGATCATCAACCACGCAAAATGAAATCATCGGGAAACACATAAAGATGCAATTAAGAGAAGAAAAAGTCAAGCAAGACAAAGCTAGAAACATCATCATCAAAGGTTTGAAGGACTTCGGGGAAAAGGAGGGACTGATATCTTAGCAAGGGACTTTCTCAAGGACCAACTCAAATGGGCAGGAAAAATTCAGCAGGCAAATAGGATTGGAAAGAAAACAGAGGCAGGGAGGGATAGACATGTAAGGGTTGTCTTAGGTAGCATGGAAGACAAGATTGCAATCCTAAAGAATAGGGGGTCCCTTAGAGGCACTCAAATCTACTTAGATGAAGACCTAACATTCGATCAGCAAGAAGAGCGAAGGAAGGAGTGGGTAAAAGTGAAATCAGCAAGGGATGCCGGAAAATGGGCATGGTTGAAAAATGGGAAAGCTCAAATTAGCGAGCGATCATCACACAATAAATAGGGATTTGGGGCCCCACGAGAGTATTTGCACATAGTAAGTTGGAATTGTAGAGGTTACCCTTGGAGAAGAGGACCGGGGTTGGGGCCCATAGCAGAAGGGAAAGACATTATCATTCTTACAGAAACTCATGAGCATGACAGTTGCAAAGTTCCAGATTTTGAAGGGTATGCTAAAATTTCAGTGTGGAATGAAGGGACTGAAACAGGTAAGGGGCATGGAGGGATTACAGTCCTAATAAAAGAAGCTTGGGGAGAGATGATAAAGGTTGAAAAAATGGATCCAAACAAGCAGTTCATATGGCTAAAAATAACAGAAAATGGGGCAATAATTTGGCTGGCTGCATGTTATTTTGCTCCTAAAAACTCAAAGGTCTACAAGAAGAGAAAGATGGATAATGAAGACCCATTTGCTGCTTTAAAAAAGGACATTTCTGTTTTTAGCTCTTCGGGAGAAATAGTGCTAATGGGGGACTTTAATGCAAGGACGGCCAACAATCAATCCATTCAGTTGGGCAGTAGTGGGGAGGAAGACAACAACCCTCTTTGGCTTGAGGAGGTGGAGGTTCAGACTTGGGAAAGGACCTCACAAGATGGCAATGGGGGTGTGTCACATTTTGGAGTGGAGTTACTTGGTTTATGTAGCTTATATGGCGTGGTAATCTGTAATGGTATGAAAATGTGGCCAAAGTCGGGCGGTATCACTTGCAAAACCTACAATGGGCAAAGTGTTGTAGACTATGTGTTATGTTCTCAAAATTCGGTCTCTAGGCTGCTGGAGTTCAATATTGGGTGCTGCCCTATTGGTCTAAATTCTGATCATATGCCTCTTCTTGTTAAATTTAACATTCATGATGGCAACCAGCAAGATGGCAAAAATCAGTACTCTCATAAGAAGGCTCACTCACAAGGAAAAATCCTTGTGAATCATGAAAATCAAGAAATCTTTGTGGCTGCGTTGGATCATCACCTCCAAGAAAGAAAAAACATACCATGCAATGAAAGCAACGAAAAAAATGAATACATTAGCAGCAATATGTTGGTTCCACTAATTCAGAAGGCTCTAGAAGGTTGTAAGAGATCTCAAACCAAGAAAGGGATTTCAAATACTTTTCCTGCTAACCCATGGTATGATGAGGAGTGCAAAGCAGCAAGAAGATTGGTCAAAAAGAATATGTCAAACAAAGAAAGTAAAGTAATCTACGAGAAGTTGGTAAAATCTAAAAAAGAAATCTATGTGAATTTAAGAAGGAAAGAGTTAATTGCTTTGGGTAAACACAATCCCAAAAGTTTTTGGAGAGAGCTGCAACAAAAGAAGAGTCAGATAGAAAATAATATCACTGGGAAGCAGTGGTTAGAGTATGCGAAGCTCTTGTATGAACGACCGGTGGAGAAAATCAAGCCCCCTTTAATGCATGCCTCAAGTGAACTCTTCTCGGAGGAGGATATCAAGAAAGGCATAAAAAACCTAGCAAGTGGTAAGGCTCAAGATATTGATGGGCTGCAGGCTGAATTCTTAAAATGGGGTTGTGAGCTCCTCACACCTCACATCAAATACCTCTTTAATAGCATCACTCAAAATGGCTTTCCGGCTGAATGGGCTACCAGTGTGGTCATCCCCTTACATAAAAGTGGGGATATCAATAATCCCTCTAACTATCGAACTATAATGGTCAATCCTCTTCTTGGTAAACTTTATGGGAGCATGTTAGAGCGCAGAATCAGTAATTGGGCCGAAAGGGAAGGTAAAAGGGCAAAGGGGCAGGCTGGTTTCAGATCAAGGCATTCTACCATAGATCACTGCATCACGCTTAGGCACTTAATTGAGAAAGTTTGGGACACTCAAGGGGCTGAAGCTTTTTGTTGTTTCGTTGATTTCAAAAAAGCCTTTGACACGGTACCTAGGGACAAACTATGGAACAAAATGAAGGAACTTGGTATTCCTGATGAACTTAGAGCAGCAGTCCATAAACTTTATGAGAAAGTTAGCGCTAAAATTAGAACAAAAGATGGTATGTCAGAATGCTTTGGTAGTGACATCGGGGTCAAACAGGGTTGTCCCTATCTCCCACTCTGTTTGGATTATATATTGATAAGCTTGAAGAATGGTTAAACAAAACTGATGGGGAGGGTATTCAACTAGCTAGTTATGTGGTGAAGTTACTTTTATATGCGGATGATCTTATCTTAATTGCAAAATCTGCTCCTGGTTTGAGAGATCATTTAAAGGCTCTCGAGCTCTTTTGCCAAGAGGTCGGTATGCAAGTTAACACCAGCAAAACTAAAATCATGATCTTCTCTTTGAAAAGGAAGAAGCAGCAGTTTAATTTCATCTTTGAGGGCAGCCCTTTGGAGGTGGTGGAAGAATACAAATATCTTGGGATTGATTTCCATAATAGGCTCAGCTGGGAGACTTGCAGGGCAAAAAGGATTCAGGGTGGCTGGAAGGCGTCTTATTTACTACAAAACAGATGTAGGAAAGCAGAGTTATGGGATTGGAAAACCAAGAAAACCCTTTTTGGTTTGTTGGTGGCACCGGTTGTCCTCTATGGTTGTGAGGTTTGGGGGGGTAGCATGTCAAACCACAAGTGGAGGCAAGTTGAAAGAATTCAAAAACATTTGATCACTACTAACATCAAAGTCAAATCTTCGGTTCCGTATGAGATTCTCTTGGCTGAAACTGGTATGTTCCCGTTGGAGGCATCTGCTGTCATCCGGTTAATAAGTTATTTAAAAAAAGTTGAGAACATGGATTTGCACCGCTGGCCCAAAATGGTTGTTGGGGAGGAGCTAAACCGTAGAAAGAAGACTTGGATGAAGCAAAATAGCAAGTGGTTGAACAAATGGAACATTAAACTACATGAGTGCCCCAACACTAATGCTGAGATAAAAAAGTTTGTGCTAGAAAAGTTTAGGTCTACTATGTGGACTAAGCAGGTTGGCCGTAAAAAGTCACATTATATCCAGGTGTTCAACCCCACGTGGGAGCATGATGAGAAAGACTATTTAAGGGTTACAATTAAAGGCAAGGCTAGGCTTTTGGTCGCTCAAATAAGAACCGGGTCACACCATCTTAGATGCGAGACAGGTAGGTGGGCTGTCCCCAAGGAGGCTTGGGAGCAACGAACCTGTATTTTTTGCAACAAAGGGACTGTCGAGACTGAATGGCACTTCATGATTGAGTGTGCTGCTTATGATGATATCCGTATCCAATATGAAGACATTTTGAAGGTGGACAATCTAAATGAACTTTTTAGGGAAACTAAGCTCCTCAAAACTGCTAGCTTTCTGATCAAGATCTATAATAGAAGGGCTGACATGGAAAAGAACTTGAAAATGGTTAAAGTTTCGGTGCTTGGTCCCATAGACTGATGGTCTCGTGGACGTCATTAAAAACCATTCATTCATTCATTCAAACGTATAAGTTTCTATATTATATTCTATGACAAGACTGCAAGTCTGTTTCTTTTGCTTATCCTCCTTGTAATATATAGCATGCTACCATTCTGCTGCAAACAGAAACCCCTTTCAGAAGTAACAATATATTTCAATGAATTAACGAAATTTGTGTCATTTCCAAAGCCCCTCCAATTATCATTGTCTCATCATGTGTTAACTCTTCTCCTTCCCAGCCTCATTTCCATGCATATCCACAAGTGTTTTCAACTTTCTTTTGCGTAAAAGAACAATACGATCTTTCCCTTGAGCACCAAGTCCAAAAGCTTACTGATTGGGTATGCAATTGGAAAGAATGTCAATAGCAATACACGAACAATTGGTGCCATTGCCGCTCCAACTGCCAGGCCATAGCAAGAACATACAGCTTGAGGAAGGATCTCTCCAAACATTAGAATCAGTGTAACAGATATCAAAATAGCCCCCAACCCCTTAGCCACGCATCCCACGGGGATGGCTGCCACTGGAGGCAGCCGCCCCTCCGGAGTGGTCGCTGCCCCCATAGGCAACGCACCCCATAGCAGGTCGCCCCTCTTTTTTTTTCATTGAATTTTGAGCAAGCATGGTAGCTATCTAGATTTTTATGTTACTTTCCTAAATGTTTAGCTATCTTAGGTTGTGCCTTTTTGTATTCTTTGGGGATATTTAATAATAGAATTCATACATAGGTCTCCAGATTATGACTTAATACTTAGCTCGAATTGAACTTACTTGGCTGTCAAGATCCCAGATAAACCAAACGGTCAGCTGTGTATATAGGTCTGATTAAGATATTTAGGGTTATTTGCATGAATTTTTGTTGACTAGTCTATAAGCTTTTGTAGGAGTTTGGAATGGATTCATATTACTATGTTTTATTAACTCTATCGATTCAGTGTCAATAAGAGTACTCATGTCAAACTTTTAAAATGGCCCTCAAGTATGATGGTGATTGCAAACCTGTATGATCAGCATTGATTCTGCCAAAGCAGCTTAAATGCTAGCAGGGACTTAAAAACAGTGACTCCATTTTATTGGATTATAAAAATCTATTCGCTTTAATGTAGTAGACTACTTAAGCCTGTGAATGCGAATTAGAGTGGGACATGGTTAAATGTGCTTAAGCTAGCTATGTGTAGAAGATAATGGGAGAACAAAAATCTTTGACCATTAAAATTTTGCTACAAAACTACTGTTCTGTTTGAGGAAAAGTGTTTAGACTCCAAAGTAATATCAGGTGTATCATATAAGTGGGGAGAAGGCTAACACTTGAGATGTCTGTATCTTTCATACAATAGTTGTCTCCTTGAATCTTTAATTGATGCCAGTGCTGTTGATATACTACTGATGTATGAAGTTGATAATTGTTCTCTTTTAATGTCTATTGCAACCATTTTATACGGATGTGCTTTGTCATGAATTTCTACTATTTAGCAAGACAAATCTTTTCATTGAACTCAAAGTCTTGGTCTACAAGATAGTTGACTGAAAGAACACTCAGCTAGTTCTTGTGCATGTAAAACAATTAAACGTTTTTATTATGTTTTACAGTTTATTTTATACACTGTTTCATTCCCGAGTACTGTCGGATCACCAGCATCACTAATTTGAACTTAAAACATTCTCTACAACACTGCAATTGAATCATCTTTCCTAGCTAAGGCTTCAATAAATAGATGCTTTTTCCATTATTATTCTAATTAATTTTGCAACAACTTAATGTGGTTGTCTACATGTTATTTAGCTATGACATGAGAAGCAGTAGCATTGAATTTCTTCTTGTATAGGTATTCAAATTTTCCCTGTTTTGCAAATGATGTATTGTTGTTTTGCCATTTTGATCTTAAAGATTGTCTATATTCCTCATATTTGGATTAAATGCTTGTCTACTTGATATCTTCCTCCTTGCTTCTTATCTCTATAGTATTGCTTCAATGGTAAGTTACCTTTTACCCCTATGTATAACCACATCTCTTCCAAATCTTTGGATGGATGAGGAATGATGTTGTGATATTAGTATTAGTTCTTAGTTTTCAACTTGAGATTTTGTCCAACTATCCTTAGTTGATCTTGAAATTTATGTGCATAAGAATGTATACTCATATATTTTCAATAGCTCATATATGTATTCTCATCCAAACATGGGCTATACCTTCTTAACTCTTTTATAGTTTTATTCTCTTATTATAGAACTCTCTATGAATCAATGAGTTCAAAAGTAAATATTCTGGTTAAAATTGCATAGGCATGTGTGTGTTTAACAATAATAGGATTATTTTCATAAAACTTTATGTGATTGGTTTATGGTTTCCAGTGTACTTGTGTGATATTTGAAAGATCATTGGAGGTAAAGTTGTCTTATTAGCAAATACTTGGGACCGATTCATGACAGTGTTGGCAATACCTTAATCTTATATGCAAGGATGATGCATTGGTGAAATTTGAAAATGTTGCTTGTAGATTTATGTGACTTGTAAAAGAACTTCAATATGTTCTTTGTTAAGTGTGATATATGATATCCTGAATTGTGTAATGAATGGTCATGTCAATGAGATAGTACGATCATTGCCTGTGAGGCATCTTGTAACCATTGAGATTTTGTAGCTAGTGAGGCATTTCATTAAGCCAGTGAGGCACTTTTACGAGTGGTTTTTCATCCCTACGAGGGTTTTCCACTCATAAAAAGCTCTGTGTTGTGGTTTCTTCGTGGACGCATTTATGATCTTGCTATTACCTTAATTTGTATTATAGTAATTGAATTTACATGTACTGCTGAGATGATAATTCATGTGTAAATCTACATAGTTAAATCTACTGAAGGCACAGCCTAGTTTTAATATACTTGGATCCATAGATGTATGTTATTCCATTTGAATTTAGTGATGAAAGTAATTTAATTATTCCCCGCACCTTTTATAATTAATTTTATTCTATTAATTAATTTTGGAAATTAAGGGATATAATTTTGTAATTTGAGTTTTTGGACGTTACATGGCACCAGATGGTGTGGTGTTGTATCCAAACATATTAGTTACAGCCCAAATATAGGCTTGTATAAGGATGCATAGATGAGTTCAGTTTCTTATTCCATGTATTATGATGCTTCCTGTTGTAACCTCTCAAAAGCTGAACCAATGGTCTGCTAACCACTTCAATCTAACCATTGATTTACAAATGAAAAGTTGTAGACCTCTTCAACTTGGTATCCATCTTCTCCTAGGTGTACCAAAACCTGCCCAAATACCTTTCATCTTTATTGGAAACAAAGGAGTTAAGAAAGCCTGAGTGTATCTAATCATTAGTGGAAAACAATTTGAATGTAACATGCCCCTCTGTGGTGTTTTTGCATGCAATACAATTACACATCTTGTTCAATAGATCAATTATAATAATATATTAGTTATGTATTTTCTTTGACATTGACAATCCCCCCAAAAAATCCGAGAGACTCTGCCATGGTCTGGAAGGAACCAACAGTGTATATAGTAGGCCAACAGACATAACTTTGCAAATTTGATAATGTATTGGCAACTCACAAGTGACTAGCAATAGTGCGGAGCTGGATTTTTCTCTTAAGCTTCACTCTTTTGTCTTGAGGCACACACAACTAAAAATTTCAGGCACTAAAACTTTACAGTAGTCCTTTTAGATAACAGACTTCCTTGAAACCAAAATCAATCATATTCGCATCTTGCAATTATTGTTATACCTGCCTAAAATCTGCATCTTGTGCAAACTGCTCCTTTTATTCCTCAGGCATGAATGTAGGACCTAAAGTTGTTATCAAAGGTGGTCTTGACACCATATCAGCCAACTTATTAATAACACCTTTCTAGCATTTAAAGACCAGATAAAATTAAGGAAACCCATCCATTTATGATGTTGTTATTGTAATTTAATTGCACTTGCAAATATTTAAGAGGTTGATAATCTGTATAAACAATTGTTTCCTAACCAAACAAGTAGTGCTTCCACTTCTTAAATTCTTAAACAAGAACACACAGTTCTTTGTCATACATAGGACAGTTTAAGACTACTTTATGGAAAAGTTTAGAATGGCAAAAATAGTGGTTTTCGCATATCAAAACTGCTCACATTGCATATTTTCTCGCATCCATTTACACCTCAACGGGCCTTTGCAAATTAGGTAGTGCTAATAGATACGTTGCTAGTTTCATTTTTCAGCTGATCAAAAGCAACTTGCTGATTCAATCCCATAAAAATGACTTACCTCCAACAGTTATAGCTTGCAAAGGTACTACAACTGAGGAAAATAATGATATGAACTTCCTCTATTATTAGACAACACCCATAAAACTCCTCATTTCAGTCATGTTGGAAAGCACAAATCAATTAAGAAACTCAATCTTTGGCAGATCAATTCTCAAATATCCTCGAACTACATGTCCTAGATGGACCAAGTACTACTTTGCAAATTCACACTTTTTCTTATTTAAATTAAATGTCTATCCTCCAACACTTGCAACACATGTCAAACACATTAGGTGTGTCAAAGTTGGCAGACTCGCTGAGTTTTCGGCGAGTCTTGAAAAACTTGCTAGTTTTTTTGCCTTGCGAGTCTTTATGACTTTAACTAGCTGAGTCTTTTCCAAAAACTCGCGAGTCTTTACAAAAGACTCTCCAGATACATAAAAAATGTGAAAAATGCAAAAAAAAATCGAAAAAGTTGCCGAAATTTCTCCAAATTTTTGTTGACTCGTCAATTTTGGGCTTGGTGAGTTTTTTGCCGAGTCGAGTTTTCCAACTTTGAGGTGTAGCGTCGTAAATTGTCACCCTTGACAATTTCACACAAGATTTTGCTCCCTCCTATGTGCCTGGACCTAATTGTGCTCCTAATTTCCAAAATTATGCATTCCATGGCCCATTTTATAATTTATCGAAAAATTAAATATGAAAAACCAAAGTATGCATTTAATATTTTGCCCCTAATACTTCGGATCTCGAAAAAGTGGGTCTAGACCTTGTCCCCTTAAAATGGCTCCAAATTTAAATATGTCAAGGTTGGCAATTTATTATTTGAATTTCAATAAATGTTGGCTATTAGGATTTAATTTTCGGGAAATTAGATTAATTGCATATAAATACATATTATTTTCACAAATTTTAAGAACTAAGAAGAGGCAATTCTATTGAGCAAGTCAAGTATCCTAAGAGTATTCAAAAGCAGAATTTGAAGAATTATTGTAGCATTTCATCGTCAAAGCATCATGTCAAGTTTTATGTGAGTTTGTTCATGTTTATGCATGCATTTTGTTTGTAAGTACTAATGCTTGTAGGTCTTCAAATTGAATCAAGCCAAGTTGCAATCAAGTCTTGAGGTGATGTGTATGACTTTTGTCCTTCAAGGAGATTAGATTTGAGTGGTGAGTTACAACAAGTTGTTGATTCATTATTCCCTTATTATTGAGCCTTTGTCCCTCAAAAGGATAAACTCTCTTTATCATCAATTTTTCCATTGTGGAGGTAGAAATACCAACACGGGGTTTGATTGAGGAAAGCCCCTATATGGCACAACCCTTCTCCTTTTGAATGTGCAGGTTACAAATTTGAAGAGGATTGGAAGAAGATTGAAGACTATTTGCTTGTTCTTGCATTCAAGCCCTACAACTTGACAAGATACAGAAACTTAATTATCTCAGCAATAAACGAAGATTCGACAACAAGATCCAGAAGGAAGAAGCCAGAGACCAATGACCTGAGGACTGTGAAAGCAGATTTTAGTTTCAAATCTCTAGTCTAGTGCGCCCTAGGCACCCAGTCAAATCAAACTCAAATTCAAATCACAAGTGCACACATGTTTGTTGTTCATTTCTCGTCATTAACTTTGGTTATCAATTTCTAGGTTGTTTGCATTCATATAAGAATAGTGCATTTTCATAATTAGCTAGTTGCATCATTGCATTTCATCTCCAAATCACTCCACTCAACCCCCACAAAAAGGGGAATTGGAGATCAAGGAGTAGTTGACTCACCTTTCAGGTTGCAAGTTAATCTCATATCCTTTCCCATCTTCAATTCCCTAATGTTTTGTTAGTGGAAAGGTGACCAACCCTAGTTGAATACTAAGGCTCACTTTTCTCAACCAAACATTTTGGTGAACCCGACTGATTTACATTATAAACCTTACAAAATCCAAAGCATATCATCTTAGATCTGAGATTAATCTTGCATTGTTTTGCATTCATAATTTAGGCATCCATTATTGCATCAAAAGAACATTAAAAAAATAAAAAAAATTGCATATCATATTGCATCCTAAGTTCAAATAGAGTTAATTTCAGTCATCATAGGTCAGATCTACATCTCAATTGCATTTACAAATATGAATTAGATCATTTTAGATCTGAAATCAAATCTGAAAGTGTTCATTGCATTCATTTAGGCATTTTGCATATAGTCAAAAAGGTGAAAAAAAGTACATTGTTTTGTTGCAAAAAGACATCAAGATCTTCATTTTCAGATTTTGCACATTAGGACCAGTCAATTGCTACATTTTAGATCTGTAAATTGCATTTGGAATTTCATTTTATTTCTAAAACATTTTGAAAATTGTTGCACACTTGCATTTAGCATTGCATAATCATAAATTGGTCAAAAACTGGAAAATTATTCACTATCAAACATGCATAATCACAGAAAAAAACTATTAAACAATATCACAGACATTGAAACTTTGAATTTAGCATAAAACTTTTCCAGACAAGGGTGTCCTTGCACCCCTGTCTAGCTAATTTTAGCTCAAAATTTCATCAGACATCTATCTTTGTGTTTTCTATGTGGTTATGCTCTCAAATTTTGTATTCTATGTGTTTTGCTGTGACTGTTTTGTACCTTAGTGTTCATAGTGGGCACACCTAAGTGTTTTGAAAATCATATGAGCTTTACAACCTGGTGTCCTATTGCAATACCCCTGTGAGACGAAGTTACAGACTTATAGCTTCCCGCACTATCATTACATTCGTTGTGGCGTCTAAGTCCTCCAACTCTTTCACACAAGGTATTGTCAATACCCAGCCCAATTTGGACCCCATTCCTAATCCTACAATACCCAATAACAACTTCACAATCAAACATTTATGTGGACATTGAGACTGCAGTTGCCCATGTTCCCGATGAGAAATTAAAACAATTGGACAAAGATTTAGAGGGATTTCTATAGGAGTTTAGGTGAACTCCTCAAACACCCCAGAATCACCTACAAGACAAAATAACTTCCACAAGAGAGAAATGGCAGAAATATCATGCTATCATTAAGATGCAAGAATGCCAAATTGAATATGAGATGATTACAAATGTACAAAATGCCTTGAATATATAGGCATGAAAGAGATGCAAAATGCAATATGATGTTGCCATGTGTCATGATCTAACAACATGTGACATGTGAACCCTACCTAGGAAATGATAAAAATATAGAGATAAGTTCTAAAAGGACAACTCATCTTCTAGAAGGAATCTTATCTCCTACAAACAAAGAAGGGGGAATTACCCCATTATTAAATGATTTATTTAATTATGCAACCTAGGACTTAAAATATTGCCTAAGTAAACTTATGCAAAGTGTAATTAAATAATTAATTACACCAACACCCCCCCATAAGTGCAACTTAGGAAGAAGCAAACTATTATGCAAAGATGAGTCCCGACAACAAGGCCTGATTAGGTACTCATTTACAAATGCAATGCAAACTAAACCAAATGGGGTAAAGGAGAAAACCACATGGGAATAAAACTCCTCCCCAAAATAGAATGCAATGAAAGAGAAAGAGAAGAAAACCCAGTGGGAAAAAACCCTCCTTCAATGAGATGACCTGCTGCAAAGAAGCACTGGAAGAACTCTGATGGAGTAACACTGGAATCCTTAATTCGGCAAGCAAGGAAAAATACCTCTGTTTACAAGAAACCATAGTGGAATCATAATAATGCAACAGAAGACCTGATGCCAAGGAACGTTGGAAAACTCACATATTGGAGAAACAATGGAATCTATGAAGCAACAGGAGATGAAAAAGATGCCCCCCATAAGAGGGAATGATATGATGATAGAATTTGGAAGCCATGTATCTCGATGCCGATGCCAAACTGTGACTAAAATTGCTCTATGGGAACAAGTACCATAAAGATTCTGGAACATTAACCATAAAATGAATGGCCCTCAAACTGAGATGGATGTGACCCAATGCGGATCAATGACCATAGGCTCTCAATCTGAAGTGTGAACCAATGCGAACCAAAATGTGTCCAGCTATGAGCAAGATGAGGCCAAAAGAAACAACAAAATCCAGATACAACTCATGTGAGTTGTCATCAATATGAAGATGAGATCAAAGTGCATGCAATGCAACTACACTCTAATCAATTTATTATGCAAGAAGCCCCCCGATGGAACTTTATATCAGTTCATTTATTACAATAACCCATGATTGTAAAAGAACATGCATAAACTAAAGAGAAAATGCAAACCTAGAGCATGAAAACAAAAACGAGTGCATGCACAAACCAATGTTTACATCTGCCTCCATGATGAAAAATAACCTTAAATTTGTGTAGATGACAAAATTTGAAAAAATGGCCAGCACCACTGTGAAGTGCTTGAAACTAGCTTTTTGTCAATATCTCGTTTGCAAAAATCCGACACCATGACCAAAAGTTATGAATTTTTTTTTAAAACTGAATTTAGCCTACAGGAAATGAGTTTTCTAGCAAAAAAAGGTTTACTTCTGATTTGATTTCTGAAAAATCTGTTCGCAATGAGTAGACAAAAACAGAAACCCAGAAATATTTTGAAGCTAAAAGCAAAACCCAGAAAGCATTTTTTTGATCCAGCAAGCAGAAAATGAAAAAAATATTTTTTTTTAAACCTTCAACAGGAGAAAAATGTCGCGCACAGATTTTTGTACAGCTATTTTCTTCAGATCCGAGCAAGATATCAAAAATCTAAAAAATACCCAATTCAGATTTCGACCCTGGCTACAAAACCCAAAAATCGTTTTTCCTGCAACTGAGTGGAGCCTAGATTTCTGAAGTAAAAAGTGAAAAAACGATTTTAATAAAAAAGTTGCTTGCATCCAACAAAACTTTCATGCCAAGATTGATCCCTCATATCTGGGAAGAAGTCTGCAACACTGAAGCTCTAATACCATGTAGGAGTTTAGGTGAACTCCTCAAACACCCCAGAATCACCTGCAAGACAAAATAACTTCCACAAGAGAGAAATGGCAGAAATATCATGCTATCACTAAGATGCAAGAATGCCAAATTGAATATGAGATGATTACAAATGTACAAAATGCCTTGAATATATAGGCATGAAAGAGATGCAAAATGCAATATGATGTTGCCATGTGTCATGATCTAACAACATGTGACATGTGAACCCTACCTAGAAAATGATAAAAAGATAGAGATAAGTTCTAGAAAGACAACTCGTCTTCTAAAAGGAATCTTATCTCATACAAACAAGGAAGAGGGAATTACCCCATTATTAAATGATTTATTTAATTATGCAACCTAGGACTTAAAATATTACCTAAGTAAACTTATGCAAAGTGTAATTAAATAATTAATTACACCAACAATTTCAAGATTGCTTAAGCACTGAATCTTTAGCAAGACAAACAGTGCCTATTGTGGATAACCATAGGAAGTTGATCAATGATGCTCAAGGAATAGAGGTTTTGCATAGTTTAGCTCATTTAATAGATGCTAACATCCCTATGGCAGCTAGTTGTGCCCAAGCATTAACAAATGCTCAAACCAAGGAGGAAAACAAGTTTCCCTCCCCACAACCATACCTTCTATTCCTACATTTACACCACCAACCATAGCTTCAACGATACAACACACCAATGGCCTAACTCCAAGCTTAGGGCTTCCTAGTGGGAATCCTTATAGTTTTGTCACACCACACATAACACCTCAATATTTGTCACCTCTCATAAACATGCAACATAGTAGTCCACCAACCACTTACACAAATCCACCATACTCACCAAACTCTCAAAACATGTCAAACAATGATTCAATCATAAACCAACTCTTGCAAAATGTGACATCACTTCAACAACAAATCTCCACATTGAATCAAACTCAAAATGGAAAACCACCACAATATCTCAAAAGAAGCCCATTGTCAATTGATATCCTAAAAACACCCATGCCTCAAAACTCAGAAATACCACAATTTGAGAAGTACAATGGTAAAGGAGATCCTAACAATCATGTATAGGCTTTTACGGCATAGCGTAGCGATTTCATTTTTGAAGATAAGCTCCTAGCTAAGCTTTTTCCTAGGTCATTGAAAGATATGGTTGGTTTTGCTCATTGTCGAATAACTCTATAAATTCATTCACCAAACTTGTCGATGCATTTCTTCAACATTTTCAAGCAAACATTGATCCTCAAGTAACATTAACTAATTTAGTGCATTGCAAACTGTAGTGTAGTAAAATGCATACCCTTGCTTTTTGACACTTGTTTGGGACCGCCTTGCTTTGTTTATCCTTATTTATGTCTTAGTTGGTCCTATTTTGCATCCACAAGCTCAATGAATTATATCTTTTTATGGCTAATCTCGACAAACATCAATGGATAAATGATAATTTAATGATTCTGGCTATGTGTCCCTAATTTTTGGGTCGGGACTAAGAAGCCACCTAGGGCGTCTTTGTCCCCCAAAGGTCTTGGGACCCTAATTTTGAATGCACCTAAAAAGGTCCCTTTTTGGAGTTTGTGCCCCGAGATTCATGCCTCGGGACTAAGATGCCACCTAGGGCGTCTTAGTCCTCCTTTGAATATTTTCAGGATTTAATTTCAAATTTTGGCAAGATTTAGCCTCCTTTAATTAATGATTTCATATGTCGGCTTTTTATGTTGTAATTTCGGGATATTAAGCATGAATAAGTATAAATACAAGGTTCATTCATTTTCACATCAAGACTTTTGTGAAAGCATTCCTAATTGCAAATTAGGGTCCACAAGAGCATTCAAGAGCAATTCATCAAGCATTTGGAGCCATCATCAAGATTCAAGCATCATGTCAAGGGTTTAGTGCATCCATTCATGTTTTTGAGCCAAGATTGTGGATGTAGCATTGAAGATCTATTTGCAACCATTGTTCACATCATATCCAAGGATCCAAGATCTACATTCTTCATGGCCACTACATGGTAGATTGCAGATTTGCTTCACAAGACATCATCCAAGGTGATATCATTTACATATTTTGTATTTCATGCTTCATTTCATTCATTTCATCATTTGGTCTAATTACCTACAAAGGGTTTGACCAAAGCAAATCCCCATTTACTAACAATCAACAAGTTTTTCCTCTCTTGCATGTTTGTGTTTACAAATTTAGATTGAAGACTTGAAGATCATTTGAAGTGCAAAGTTGTCAAGTTGCAAAGTTGTCATTTTCACGGAAACTCACCTACAGACCAAATCTAGAAGTTTCAAGACCTCCGATCTGAGAAGGAAGTGCAGACATTGGACCTCAAGACCACATTCGGAGATTTCAGAAATTCAGAACGAGACTAAGTCGCCACCTAGGGCATCTTAGTCCTCCCAAAGTTATTTTATAGAAATTCTTTTAGATCCAATTCCGACATCCGAAGATTTTGCATATGCCCCGAAATACAGCAGCGGGACTAAGACAACAGTAAGGGCATCTTAGTCCTCCATAGCACCTTTTGACAGCATCTTTGCATTTCCAAGATCCTCATCACATTTCCAGACTTACCAGATACACACATCCTAACTTCCTGTTGCATAATTTCATCATTTGCATCCATCATTTAGCTTGCATTATTAGGTTTTGTAAGTTGAATGTTAAAGTGTCTTTTCCAAGCTTTTGCTTGGTGGTGAACCCCTTTAAGCTGAAAGAACCCCCTCCTAGGTCTGCCTTGTTGAGAATTGACTCAACCTTTGGGTTGATAGTCAATCCAATTTGGATTCTTAGGACATTATTGAATGACCGAAGGAGAATAGGAATGGGCATTTTCCATTCCATTTCCCATTTTATCTTCAGTTCATTTTGGTGAACCTAACATTTTGAGCATTCATTTTCTGTTTTGGAGTCCATTAAAGTCCTAGATCTAGGTTGCATTCATTCTTGCATTGCATCTTGCATTAGTGAAAGTGCATCTAGGGTTTCTTACATTTGCATCAGTGAAAGTGTATATAGGTTGCATTTTTGCTTTCTTGCATCATTTTATCTCATTGAAAAACTGAAAAGTGCATTGTCAATCATCCTAATTGCATTTAGAAACATTGTTATTGTATTCAAAATTGAAAAAATTGCATTCAACTTTGCATCCTATTACTCATCATTAGTTACTTTTTCTTGCATTCATTTGCATAGTTTTATGTTTCTAAACATCAGGTCCCTGGGTAGGCAACCCGGGAACACTGTTAACAACTCAGATTTGTTTTTTTTTGACAAAAACCTCTCCTGGGACAAAAATTCCTTCCTGGCATCTTAGTCCCTCTGTGGGTTTTTGGCTCAAAACCTGTCTCAATTGTTTGCTGCCTATTCCAGTTTTTGGAACCTCCAAATTCCTTCAGTAGGACCAAGACGCCCTTGTTGGCGTCTTAGTCTCTATTGGGTTTGAAGTTGCATTTTTCAGGGTTTAAATCTACTTTTTTGTGCTTCCTAAGCCTCTTGGTAACATATACTATAAGTCCAGAAAGTTTCGGGAACATCTATTTTATGCATCTAGGGCAAAAACATCAATTTAGGGCTCTCATTTTTGCAATCATTTCAATTACAAGCATCATTAAATCTGAAAATGCTCATATTTTTGAAACTTTGCATAATATGGATAAAAATACTTTTCACTTTTGCATATACAATATTTACATTCATAAAACTTTGCATAAGTTTGATAAAAGTGTTTTTCATTTTTGGATATACATTGTTTGTATTCTTAAAGTTTTGCATACATTGGATAAAAGTGTTTTGCATCTTTGGATACACATTGTTTACATTATCAAAGCATTGCATGAGATGGTTAAAATTGTTTTTTATTTTTGGTCAAACAATGTTAGTACCTTACCTTTCTAGGCACACTAATAAAAATTCATATCCCCTCCCTATGAGAGTGTTTTAGTGAAAGAGAATACAACCTTGGAAAATCCTAACGATCATATTCGTTCTTCTCCTAATATCTCTCCTATTTGTGAAGAAGATATTTTGATGTTAGAAGAACCAATCAATGAGAGTTTTGAGAGTCCTAGTTATTTCTCTCCTTCTACCTCTCTTATTAGGCAAGACATTGATGAACAAGAGGACATAACCATAGATAATCACGATGACCACATAACACAACAAGAGACCATTGAAACTTCAACCAGACTACATTCACCTCCCAACATCTTCACCTCTTGTGATAATGCTGCAGAGGATGAAAGCATAAGTGAAGATATGTTGGTGTTGGATGATCAAAACTTTAAGATTTATGACAACCCTCTTTATGATCCTTCCCCTACCTATCCTATTTTGGAAGACATTATAGGACAAAGGAATGAAATTACAGATAATCATGATAATTACATTTGTTCTTCTCCTAGTATCTTTCCTAGTTGTGAGGAAGATGCCTTGGTGTTAGAAAATACAACCAATGAAAGTCATGAGGAAAACATTCTTGAACAAGACAACAACATCATTAACAAGCAAAACAATTCAACCATTGATCTTTCCCCTACTTGTGATGAAGTCATTTTGGAAGAACCAATCCTTGAATGTCAAGAACATTTGGTTTGTAGTTCTCCTAAAAACTCTCCTACTAGGGAAGATATCATGGTGGAAGAAAATGAGAACATTGACAATAGTAATTCCTTAGATGAAGATGATGAAGTGACATTAGACTCCCCTTCAATAAGAGATCATGAAAATAAGGATAAGTCTTATGAGATTATGCACATTAGATACCCCTTGGAGTACTCCCCGGAGCCTAAACTTATCATTTATCCACCCTCTGAAAAACCACAAGTTCAAAACAAACCTATCATTATCCTTGAACCACCTAAGAACAATGTTTCGCAGCAATCGAGTTACAATACCGTTGCTCATACATACAACACTAGGAACAATCTGCAACCAAGACAAACACCTTCAACATCCCTCCCTTTTCCTAATCCCATTTTGCCTAGTGCTCCTCGTTTAACTTCGCAAAGTGGAAAGGAGTATGATCTTGTTGAACAACTTAAGAATACTCCTCCAAAGATATCCCTATGGGACCTTCAAAATTCACCTAATTATCACACTATGCTTCAAACAGCCTTGCAATAAGTTGCGGTTCCCTCTAGTGCAAACCCAAATGACATGACAGCCATGATTCAATGAATAAACACTGACATTGTTTTCCACCAAAGTGAACTCCCCCCTTTGGAAGTGCAAAAACAACATGAAGCTTTCATAATAATATCTCAATATAAAAGTACAGGGATAAAGTGAACCCTTGTTGACAATGGCTCAGCCCTTAATGTGTGTAGTGTGACCCTTTTGGATAGGCTTGGCATCGATAAATCAAAAATTCAACCTGACTCTTTATCTATAAAGGGATTTGACAATGTCGGAAAACAACCGCTTGGTGTGATCACTTTACCTATTATAGTTGGATAGGCCACATTAGAAACACCGATCCATGTTATGCCTCACGATCTTTCATACAATCTCCTTTTAGGTAGACCGTGGATTCATGCAATGAATGGGGTGTCTTCTACTCTTCATCGTAAAATGAAGTATGTCTACAACAACAAAGTGTACACACTTGAAGCTGACCCTGAACCAAACAGTTGTTTTAACATTGAGAAAAACAAAGAGAATCCTTTAAACACATTGACGCCAATTACACAACTAGAACCCATGCAAGAAAAACAAAAAGATAGATGTCCTAAACCCTTCTCAATGATATCACTAGATGATTTGGGATCGTTGAATTTCGAACCTACATTCATGGGAGAATACAAGATCACAACAAAAGATTCTGAAAAGGGAAAAAAAAAGGTGGCAATGTCAACACAAAATTCGGACGACCCTTCGAAAGCATCCACCTCAACCACTTTAGAAGAAAAAGCAAATTACACAACAAACTTTGGCGAAATTGACTATCAACAACCACCGAATCCAAAAAAGATGAAAAAACTTTATGGAAAAGGCTATGAAATGATGAAACAACTTGGTTATAGTGGAAAAGGATGTAGTGCTAGAGAACAAGGTATCTGTGTCCCTATAGAGCCTCAAACGCAAGAAAAGACTAGTGGTCTTGGCTATTGTCCTTTGATAGAAATAAACAAGCCTTCACTTAACATCAACACTCTTACAAAGGATACCTCTAAGCCAACTTTGACAATAGTGCATCCTGAATTGATAGACACTAGTGGTCTTGATTGTTATCATCTGCAAGAAACCAAGAAATTTTCGCTTAATGTCAATGTAGATCATGTGCCCCAATTTAGCCCTCGCTCTTCATTTGGTTTTAGCCTATTTGGGAACTCGTAGGCTAGCGAAGCTCGAAATTAGGGTTTCCAAACTTCTTGGAGGACGTTTTCGTCTTTTTGCGGAGCTTGCACTTGGAAATGTTGAACTTGGATTGCGGATTCCTTCTGGGTTTTCTGAGAGCTTCGCGTTGGTGGTTTCGGTTCGGCATTCTGAGCACTTTCGAGAATTTACTATTTTTAGTAAATTCTATTTCTGGCAGTGGTCCTGTTGACTTCGGCTTGGTTGGCTCTCATCTTCAGTATGTTCAGTTGGTTTGATCAATCTTGACCTTGGGAAGCATTTTTGGTGAGATATCCAGTTGATTTTAAAATGTTATACTTTAATGTTATATTTTATTATTGAGACCCCTTGGCCTAGTGAAGCAACTTTAAGTTGTTCATAAAAGGGGGATTTTGAGGGGTGGCGCCTCATGGAGTTATTTTATTATATTCTAAGGTCCAAAAATCAATGTTTGAAAAGGGACGCCCATCTTGAGGAGAAGATTAATTCAAATTAAAAGTTAAATTGCCTTGAGAAAAGAGACGCCATCTTTGGAGGGAAAAGGAGTTACTTCAAATTTGAAAATTAGGGTTTCTAGAAGCTTCTGGAGAGTTTTCACAAAGTTATAAAAGGAGAGCTTGGGCCTTCATTTGGGCATCTGATATCTTGAGTATTGTTATGCTGCCAAATGGTTGCTGGATTGCTTCGAGGAATGAATGCCTCCTAGCTTGGGCTCGACTTCGTGCTTGAGAGATAGCACCTAGTAGAGAGGTTTGCTTGTGTTGAGTGACTTTTTGTAGTGAGGTTTGCATTTGTAGTTTGGGTTTACTTATGTAGTTCAGTTTATTGCATTTTATGTCATTTTCTGTAGTTGCTGATAACAGGGCTGAATCTATAGTTTCACTCATAAATCAAAAAATACAAAAAGAGTTGTTTGGGTATTGTCTCATTGGTTTTCTTTGTTGGAAGTGACCCTTCATGAATATTTGCAGATTTTAATACGAAGTTTATGATTTTATAAAGCAAATTCGTCATTCCTTGTAGGGCGCCCTTCCTGGAGTGCTTTGGGATCCGTGCCATTAATTAATAGCCACTTTTAGCTGTCCTTTCTCATAACTAAGCTAGGCGCCATCTTCTTGAGGGTCTATTGCATCAGATTTGAAGTCATTTGGGTCAGTTTTGAGTGAGTTGTGTGCATTTCATTGAGTTATTGTACTGCTGGTTATCATTTTCAGTCTTGGTTCTGTCATAACAGCTTGCATAGAATCTATCATTTGAGTTAGGTTTTGAAAGGAGAGACATTGAGAGTATTAAGGAAAGCATTGTACTTTGTTGCAGCATTGGGAACACTCTTATCTTGTGCTTAACAGATAAATCTCTGATATTGTAAGCTGAACAGTAGTACTGTCAGCATCTTTCTTATTCTTGCTAATCTCATATTTGTAACTGCCCACTGAATAAGTGGAAGAGGCTGGCTTGCTGCCTATCTACAGTTGAATTGCATTGTAATATCTTTCATCTCCGCCCTATGGTAGCTCCATTCCCACTCTGGGTTTGAAAGCACATTCTGGGTGTTGAGTTTATTCGAAGTTGCATTTGTATTTCTTTAAATCTCCACCAAATGGTCGCCTCATTCCATTCTGGTTTGGGTAGCACATACTTGGTGTTGAGTTACTTTAGTTGCAGTTCTGATTTATTGTACTGACGATCCTCTTGCCATATGACAGCCTCTCTCTTGTTGAGATTGAGTGCGCATTCTTGGCAATGAGTTATATTGTAACTGCTGGTTTGATTTATCTAACCCTAATGGATGCCTTCTATATGTTGTTGTAATTGCATTCAAAAATCGGAAAAAATTTGAGATTACGGTTCTTCTGAGACACAAAGCCACCTGAATTCAATTAGATGGAATTTACATCTTCCTTTAAAGAAGAGAATAAAATCTCGCAATCTGAAGAGTCTTATGTAAGTATGACATCCTGTACTAAGCAAGAGATATCTTTGTCGCAAAATAACGAAACATCCTCTACTTTTGATCAAGAAAGTATCTTGTTGAGACTCCTCCAAGATCGTTTAATATCCCTCCCTCCAAGAACACGAAAGAAATTTTATTACAAGAGGTCATTTTGTGCATATCATAGAGTTCATGGTCATTCTACTAATGAATGTAAGGCTTTGAGTAATAAAATCCAACATCTTAAGGAGTTTGGTACTCTTCCTTATGTGGGGGCACTTAATTCCTCTAATTGATATTGATTTTCACTCTAGCATTCATCTCATCAGTTATTTTGGCTCATCCTTGTCTTGCACTAAGTGGGGGCAAGGGGTTAGGTAGCCTTGTCCTCATATGTCACTTGTCGTTGCGCTCTTGGCTAGTTAACCACCTTTCATGTGCATAAAAGAGCAAGCTTGGGATGTGGACAACATGCCTTAAGTTGGCTCGCACGTGACATACTGAGTCATCTTTAGCATTGTATTTTTGGAGGCAACCCTTCTTTCCTATTTCATGACGTAGCTTATCAGAAATATATGACTTGGCATAGGGCTTTCCGAGTAAGCTCTCATGTCTTCTACTTTAAAGCAATTGCTCACAACAATGGTGTTAGCAACCACTTTAAAGTGGGGGCATACATCGACACTCATGTTTCATTGTGGGATTTTCTTTCTTCTTGCAACGCGTTCCTTTCTTGGTGGTGTCATTGGGTTTGATTCCCTCTGAGAGCATGATATTTCCTTGCCCTCTCTTGGAAACATTAGGTATAATGTTCCCCAGGATGAGACCTTGCATTTGTCCTCTCTTGGAAACATTAGGTACAATGTTCCCCAAGATAAGACCTTGTATTTATCCTCTCTTGGAGACATTAAGCACAATGTTCCCTAAGAAGAGACCTCACATGAACGAAGCAAAATCCCTTTGAACATCCCTTTCTTGTTGTATTTTTCTTTTTGTACCTTATTAAAGTCATGGAGGTATGGCTTTGATATGGTTCCTCAGGGCTCACCTAGTGAACACCTAGCTTCACCAGCCCTTGTGAGTATGCATTTTCTTTTCTTTTTGTCCTTATCATAGTCATGGGGGTATGACATTGATATGGACCTCTTGGGGCTCACCTAGTGAACACCTAGCTTCACTAGCCCTTGTGAGCATGCATTTTCTTTTCTTTTTGTGTACCTTAGTAAAGTCATGGAGGTATGGCTTTTGATATGGTCCACAGGGAGCTCACCCACAGTGAACAACTAGCTTCACTAGCCCTTGTGGCGTCTCTGTGTTGGCGTAACAACTAACACCTCTGGAGTACAAGTTGTTATGAACAGCCTATGCACACTACGCAATGAGTGCTCTTTGAATTATTGAGGGGAAGCTCCCTCGATGTTCTTTGACAAATATGCTTTGTAAAGAAAAATAAGCTAAAACTACTTCCTGTCTTTTTGTTTCAGCTGCTAGAGGCACAAGACTTTCTTGAAAGAACTTTTACGTTGCAGCTGAGTTTTCTCTGGTTTTGCAAATCAACTAAACTACAACTTATATTTATCCAATCTCCTCAGGAAAACAGAGCAAGAGGAAACGGAGCAAGGTTTGACTATCTGACGATAAGTGGGTTTAGACTCTCTACTTGAGGGCAAGGTGGCACAACTATCATCTCAATCTAAACCAACTTATTGGGCACAACAGATTTAAGAATTCACTAAGGCGATCTTATGGAACCCTGTGTGGCATAACACTCAACCGAAACAGCAAAGTCTTCACGAAACAGCCTTTATCTTTATAATCTCACGAAACCCTATGCGGCATAACCTTTGATTATATCGATAAAGATTCACAAAACAGATTTATCGCTGCAACTTCTCGAAACCCTGTGTGGCATAACGATCGATCACAATGATAAATAAACACAAAACAGCCTTATCACCTCAATCTCTTGGAACCCTATGTGGCATAGCAATTGACTTCAATGATAAAGATGCTTAAACAAATTTATCTAAACTATGGAAGAATTCAACATCACAATCTTTTGGAACCCTATGTGGCATAACAATCAATTGCAATAGTGAAGACACATGAACAAATACGAAAAAAGAGCAATATTGAGGGCAAGGTAGGCGCAGCATATATTCCTCTCTCAAGCAAAAGTTATTTACAAATGAAGCGTAAGCTCTTCATTTATATACATCAAGGTGTAGGGAACCCTCTAAAATCACCTTATTATTTATCTAGTTCTTGCAATGCATGCAAGCAATGCGCCAAACCCTAGTTAAGTAAACTATACAGTCAACTGGGAAACTACCGTCAGTTTGACTGAAACATCTAATCTAAAATGGACAGTTGTGCGAGCATGCACGTCCTTATTGAAAAGCTCAGTTAAACTTTGGAAGGCTATCATCGGAGTTAAGCGAAAACCTAAATACAATCCAAGTGAACAAAGTAGATTCTCAGAATAGGTATGCATGTGATGACAACCCCGAGTTAACTGAAAAGGGTAACATCCAGTTCAACTCGTGTGTGTGAAGTCTATTCTGAGAAGTGGGAACTGAAGTTCACTGTGTGTGATCTCGAGCAATCAACCCCTCAATGAGATTGTTGCCTGTGTCACTGTCCGGAGCGATGAGACTCTGACGAAGGATGCTATGTCGATGCAGCATGTCCTCACCAGCTGTGATCTGAGACTGAAGTTCCCTTCTGCTCCTCGTTGCTTCATCAAAAAGTGTTGACATGACTGTAAGCTGAGTAACCTTACAGCCAACTGTCTCCCCACTGAAAATGATATGAATGAGTGCCTGGAGTTCTGACTGAACATCTGTAAGCTCCACATAGGCACCACCCTCAAACTGATAACGGCACGGTAAGCGAGATACAAGAGTCCTCACAAACCGGAGTGCACTAGTGACGTGCTCTCTACTCTCAGCCAACTCTGATGCTAAACTGTCTTCTATCTTCGCTCTGAAAACCAACTGTGTCTTCCAAGAGTAGATAGCCTCTCTGTCCTCTGCATCCGTGGCTGTGTCGTAAGCCAAACTCAGGTGAGCAATCAAAATTTCATCCCTGGGTTTGTTGATAGCCGTATCCCGTTCCTCATCCTGAAGACGGATACGGAGCTCTCGTGCATTGTACCGCAACTGATATAATTCTGTAAGCATGGTACGGCCTCTAGCAACGAAATCTTCCTCCCATTCCTCCAAACGCTTGCCATATGCAACTAAATGATTGAGCTGACTTTGCTCTGCTGTTGGCTCAAGCATCGGTGGGAGTGTGTTAATGGCTTCTGGTCTGTGCACAAGACTAGAAATGTACTGACGAAGCTGTCTGATTTCAGCCTTGAGGGCTGCTTTATCCTCTCCGTCCTTTAGTATTCAGTCCTTGGCACTATCTGTAGCAACTTGAAGAAGATCAACCTGAGTCTGGCGTGTGCTGCGACCAAGGTTGACTGTGATAACTTCAAAATCCTGAGACTCTAATTCAGCCAAGCTCTTCCCCTGCGGAGGTACAGCAGTCTCGATAACAACCTCCATGTCAGTGTTTCTCTCTACATGAACCATGTTCTTAACTCTTTTATCTGGCGCATCTTGGTAAATGTCATCAAAATCGGAATGATTGAGAACATAAGATGGCTGCCTCCTCTTCCTTCCTAGCTGAGTCTCGATCCAAGATGAATCTCTGCTAATGCTACTAGAAGAGATGCGTACTAGCTGACGGGGAGATGTGATGAGGAATGAGTGTGTAAAGACCCTCACGAGGGTGGAAGTCAAGTC
>VDFB02148168.1:0-15225 GCA_007258455.2 Sequoia sempervirens
CTTTTAACATCTACTTGGAGGTTTTCTGACAGGTTTTACATTCTGGAATTTGGTTTTCTGACAAAAATTCTCATTTTAGTGCATCCGTGGGTTTCTGTAGCGCATCCGCGGATTTCTATAGCTCATCCAAGGCTTTTAACAGCGCTTTTGCAGGTCTTTGGGTGCATTTAGAATTGTTTCAGCACATTTAGGGAACAGAATAGCACTTATAAGAAATAGAATGGTGCATATACTCAATCCATTTCATTAAAAATTTTGTAAGAATTATTTTTTTAGCGCATTTAGGAATTCTTTTAGCGCATTTGAGGTTTTTTGTAGTGCACCTGGGAATCTTTTAGCGCATCTGGACTGTTTTAACGCATCTAGCACTGTTTTAGCACAAATGAGGCACTATTTTAGCACATACAAGGTCTATTTTAGTGCTTTCATAGTAAATCTTAAAATGGCCATATCTTCGTCATATTTTGGTCTTTTTCGGAGTTTTTTTTAAATGGGGTAGAATTTCATAAGCTATCCAATGGTGTAGGTGTTTATCAACTTTGACAGAGTTAAAGTTTTCAAATTCTCACATATTCTTCAATGCATATGACTTTTGTTCTAGCACATTTGTAATTTGTTTTTTTTTTCTTAGTAGTTGTCGGTGAATCATATGGAGCTAGAAAAGCATTGGGATCAATCACAACAACAATTTGGAAAGAGAAAATAACCAAGTGCACTCGTTTAATCTTTCATCTCATTAATTTGTTTGTCACACATTTCAATTTGGGGCATAAAATCAATCTTGCTTGATCACATATTTGAAATTGGGCTTAAAACAAATTTTGTCTTCTATCACACATCTTGATTTGGGGTTAAAAAGAACAAGTGCTTAAATTGTTATTACACACATTTCAATTTTATAAAGGGAAATTAATAACTGTGAGTGTGAATCAAGTGTGTGTGTGATCACAAACACCTCACTTGGTTTGCTTTTGTCAAACCCTTCATAGGAGGCCTACTAGGGGATTTGATCACCCCTGGGGACGACCTCAATTGAAGTGTGAATCGAAAGACACGCTTGTTTGGGAATTAAAATCTTGTCACTCTTGGCTAAGCCCCAAAGAAACTTATACTATTGGGAAGTGAAGGTGAAGGTTGGGTTACCCCTTTCTCCCAGCTGTGTGGCAGGATTCTTCTTTCAAATCATTCCTTAGTCAACCTTGTGCAAACTAGATTGAGACATAATTGGCCATACCCCACTTGACTAGTCATAGGGCTTGTTGATGTGTCTTCCATGTGTGCTTGTTTAATAGTCATCATTACATTCTTCAAATTTAAAATTCAAACTTTCTTGTGTCTTGCGTGAGTGATTTATGTGTGTACATGTGTGATCATTCATTTAAACATTACCAAATCAGGCTAAGCACCAAACACATAAAGACAATTCACTCTACACCTTCTTCCAACACATTCATATCCAATCACTTTCATCCTAATCACCCTTCTTAGCCACATCCTATCCATTTCATCCTAATCAATGCAAGTCATACTAATCAATGCAAGTCATCCAATCTAATCATTCCACATCATCACCATCACCAACCTAGTCCTAGTCGCCACTTGTCAAAATGGTCATAGTCATAAACAAGCCCAATCCTAATCATAAGCCCAAGAACATAATTCAAGGAGGCCCTCTCCCTAAAGAAAATAATGAAACAAAACAAAAACCTAAAATCATACTCTGAGGGGCTTCTCCTACCACCTCTAATGATGACATGAACTATGTTGCATACTTTGAGGAACAAATCGATGTGCAAGAGCTTACACGCATGTGTGACACCATGCCCACATTTGAACACGAAACCCTAGCATCCCAAATTTGAAACCTCCTTCAAACACTTCACTGAATACCCCAACCCCTAGACCACCAAACCATACAAAGCCTTCAAACCTTCTTCCAAGATTTTCAACAAATTAAATCACCTCAAATCCAACACCTCCTAGCCCAAGCTAATCAATTCATGGCCACTTGTCAAATCCAACAACCACAACATCATCCCCTATCTATTCATTATCAACCAATGCCACCTCAACCTAATGTGTCATCCGCTTCCACCTCATACCAATCTAATCCATCCACTTCTTTTATGTCAATGCCACATCAACCTATCAGGCCACATCACAACAAACACATGTGACTTTAAGTTCTACCTTCCAACATGGTCAAACTTCATCATGTTCTAATGCAACCATTGACGAGGGGAACACCAATCTAGCACATGCACCCTATAACTTTATCATACCATCATCCAATCAAAATTAAAATCCTAAGCCAACACCTTCCACCCCTACACCTCGAAAGGATGTCACCCAAGGGCTACAAGCAAGGAATCAATTGTCGCCATGTCATTCAACACATATACTTGAACATGCAAAATGTTCCACAAACCCCATACCAAGTCCTTCAAGCCAACCATGTCATCCAAAACCCCTTGATCAATCCAATTCAAGAGTCTCCCCTCGTAAGTCCAAGTCACCCTCTATCATGCTCCTATGTTGTTGACCATCAAGAACATGGCAAGTCTCTCCATGAGAAATCCCCTTCCACCTCCATTCAAATAAATCATGAGGTATTTCAAGAGTGCAATCCTAAACATGAGGAAAAATTACCCCCTCATCCACATAAAGATCAACATTCTCCTAATGATTTTTTTCATAACACACCTAATACTATTCATGATCAATCTTCCATCTTTGATCAAGACCCCTTTTATGATCAAGAAGACCATGATGATTCTCTTAGCCAACTCTATGCATTCCATGGTCAAGAGCTTTCCACCTCACCCATCCATGATGCACAAACATCCACTTCCCGTGATGAGATAAGTTCCTCCCAAGCACACATAGAAGATCAAACAAATACCTTGGATCTAAGTGAACACAATGATAATCAAGATCCTAATGATCCTCCATCACCCACTATCGACCCCATTGCAAGTCCTCCATCATATCCTATTGGTCTTTCCACCCTCATTCATGAATGTTCCTCCTTAGAACAACAACAACC
Organism: Sequoia sempervirens; assembly: GCA_007258455.2. Classification (NCBI taxonomy): domain Eukaryota; kingdom Viridiplantae; phylum Streptophyta; class Pinopsida; order Cupressales; family Cupressaceae; genus Sequoia; species Sequoia sempervirens. The sequence goes on from VDFB02148168.1 coordinate 3,047, forward strand.
ATTATCTTTCATTGCTTCATTTTCTCCATCCAATAAGGAACTCATGTCTAGTGTTTCACCTACACCTAGTCCCATTGTCCATTGCACACTCCAAAACATGAACCACCAAGGTAAAGGTCTAGACCTTCATGAACAAGGTATTTTGGAGCCCATCCATGTCAAATTCCCTCCATGCTCTTATGGCCTTGGACATACACCTCAAGGACACCAATCTCAAGATGTTGGTATTTCCTCCTTGCATCCTAAGTCCACTTTCCATCATAGATCCTATAACATGCCTAAAACATATGTTTCCATCTCTCCTCCATCATCCTAAAAATGTCAAAACCATGTGACCATACACCTTCCACCATCAACTTTTCCACCATTACTTCCAACTCCTAATATCCCTACATCCACTTTACCAAGATTTCTCCCAACACCTAATATTCCTATCATTCAATCCTCTTATCCATTTATCCATAAATCCTCTAAACATCTTAATCATGACCAATCAATGCACACATTGTCTAAACATAAATCTTCCACTCATTCCACCATACCCATGGGATTTAAAAGCAAAAAATTAAATGCCTCTACCTATAAAGTAAAAAATCCTAAGGACCCTCATGCCTCAGGACATCATTGCAAAATATCAAAGCCAAGTACATCTAAAAAGTTGTATAAGCCCATACCTCCAAAAGTAAAGGCCAAAGCTAAAATGGTTTGGGTACCTAAGCAAAAAGAAAGCAAGTCAAACGAGGCATCTACATCACAAAAATTCCAACCATCCCCTTCCATCCAAATTGCACATTCTATTCAAAAATTACAAAAATACGACAAGGCAAACAAAAATCATAAAAATACTAAGTCTATGTGGGTACCAAAAGCACTACATCCACCACCTCCTAAGAAAACATCTCCATTGCTCCATACACCTCATCCACATCAAAAGCTTCAATGTTTATCACAGTGTGTTCAACCATTGGTTATGGTTCCCTTCCATTTCACAACAATCCCACATACCTCCATCTCCCCATCCTTCAACTACTATCCTACATATCTTCCCAATCACCTTCCTATGGTCCATGCTTTTGCATAAACCTTTCATCCATCCTTTGCGGGGTGTATTCCAGTCTGCGCTAAATGTCCGCTATTCCCATCCGGTGCGTAGCGGCGCTGCTGGTGCTTTCCATCCTGGCCATTACGCTTTCATGTCATCCCGCCCGCCACAACTCTAGCAGGCACCAATGACGCGAACGCGAGCGCGGTCCAGCGCGGCTGGTCGTCTGAGTGGAACACCACTTTCATGGAACTAGACGCAGATTACTCCTTCCTTTGTTGCACTTCCTGTCCAAAGAGACAAAAAAAGAAGAGTGAGGAGAATCGCCTAGTCAACGGTGAAAATCTAGTAAATAGAAACATTTTGGGGTCAGTACCATGATGAAGGCGGAAGGCAGCCCGGCATCATGTGTAGGTTGATATTCTATATCGCTACGCGGGGGCAAGCGTGTAACCATCTCCGCTTCGCCGTATCGTTTCCCCATCCACCGTACCCAACCATCCGCGCACCTGTTCCAGGATCACTTATCCACCTTCTCTTTTGATCTTGTTGAAGATAGCGGAACAAGGTTGACTGCACCGGTATCTTAACGCTACTGCAATACCTTCAAACAAACCTGCCATTTATCCTGCTTTCTGGCTTTATTCAGCAGAAAATCCACAGTATTAACGCACTGGTGGCGTAAATGCCAGCGAGTGAACCGAGGGACAAACAAAGCTTACGGTGGTACTTGTTTGAAGAGTGGCTGTTCCGCCTATGAAGATGGTTGTGCTGATAAGCATGAGCAGTATGCCTTACAAATTATCGATCCTGGGGTACATGGAATGGTCATTCCAAATACTAAACTTTTATCCAAATGAAAGCAAAAGAGAAACATGAGGATAACATACATTCATCCATAATTATAAGAGAGATACAATATTTATTGTGATTCAATTCATAGTTTCATGTTACAATTGTGGAATGTATTTCCACAGATAAAATGCATCAAGGATACCATGGTACATTAAATAGAGCTTCCCTTATATCATCGGGAAGAATGCATTGAATACAAGGATAATTACATAAATGAGGTTTATGGTACAAAATGAAGAAAAGTCTTCATCCAAGCGAAGCTTTGGAACTCTCCATCTGCATCTGTATCATGAACACATCCTGGGAACCCAATGGGTGCATAGCACATTCCACCCAACCATGTGGACCCAAAGGTCCACCCCCCGTGCTAGGAAATGACAAGAAAGGGTCCACATCCAACAAGATCAAGAAAACAAGAATAACATCAACACTAACAAAGAACAACATCAACAAGTACATCAACACTTCCAGAGGCTACCAAGCAAAGAAGGGTAAACGGATACTATGGGAGAGTTTCATCGCATGGCCTTACATGGATTATCCAGGCAACCTATCACAAGGTACCACCTCCATCTATGGTTATCCAGGCAGTCTATCTCAAGGCACCGCTCCATAGGGTGACTCATGCGGGACCACTTACCTTTCGTGAGGACAAGGTAGTGATCTTACCAACCAAGTCTTCTCATCCCATCCTTAGTTTGTGAAAGCACTAATGGTATGGGTGAGGCACATCATTAATCTTGTTTAATGTTTAGCTACCCAAACCCACTAGTTTATTAATTATATTGTCACTTGTTTAGGAAACTCTTCCATGGGTTATCCTAACAACCCCTTTGTGTGTCGGCCCCCATGAAGAGCCACCCTCCCCAACAGTTCCACAACAAAGCTCACAACCACAAGGGGTGTACCAAATAGAAAATTCATAAAATGAAAACACATGTGAGGAATGTACCATCTCACTTATAATCACAACCAAAATGCAAAGAAATCATGGAACAAGGTACACCCACGAGCTCAAAATAGAATTACAATCAATGGAATCCAAAGGTCTATTCATGAGAATATTGATCACACACAAAAGGTTCCCATCGCCTTTGGAAGTCTAACAACCTATCACCCATGGCTTATCGAAAATGAAGTAACTTAAACATTTGGGTTCTCATCATAACCAAAATATATCTAGACATAAAATTTCCTCAAAATTGAAATAAAACAAGAGGGAAATATGAACAAGGAATCACTAGTATGCAAAAAAAAAAATCAATTCCAAAGAATATTCAGGGTAAACAAATAACTATCTAACATATTCACGATAAACTTTAAATGTCCATTCACTTAAATGTACACACAATCCAACCCTACTAAAAGTAATGTAGAGAATAATTAATTAATTATCTGTAATTAAATTTATTTCCACCATAAAATCATTTGATCAAATAAGCACTATGAAACTCTACATATGAGAGCTATCAAATTTCTCTTAATTTAAAATTCTCAACTTGAACATTTGTTTACTGTAAATCAAAATATTACATACACACAAGTTACTCATCACATAGTAAATAAATTTGTAGATGGATCTAATTTTAAATAACTTGAAATTAAAATAGACATAAATATCTTTATAATCTGAAAGAAATCAAACGCTAACGAAATAAATCTTAACACTAATCTATATAACTATTAATTCAGGACATTATTTACTCATCAATTTATTATTATTATTATTATTATTTCAGTTGATTTGAAAGGTAAAAAAAACCAAGTGTCCCTCAGTAACTAAATCCCTTCAATATTATTTATACTAATTTATTTTTGAATTCATTTATTGTTACCATGGTAAATGTATTATGAGACTATCTATTTATTATTATTATTATTATTATTATTATTATTATTATTTAATTGTTTATTTAATTTGATAATTAAATTACTCCAAGAAATAATTTAAAATAGAGAAATAACAAATAAAATAATTATATTAAAATAATTATATTATTTCCTATTAAATATATATATATATATATATATTTTATTTATTTATTTAAGGAATCATGAAATTTATCACAGTGCTTTATTTTGTTATTTTATTATTACCTATCTTCTTAGTGCTAACATGGCTCCTCAAACTTTAACCTTAAAAGGAAGTCTTATTAATAACAAGGCTGACACTAATGGTTGTGTATGCTATCTACGTGTTGATATTAAAGATGATGCAACAAAAGGCCACACTACCAGCCTTCCACAAAAAACAAGAAGTGTCCGGAAAACCATTCTCACTCAAACGAAAAAAAATGATTGAACAAAGAAATAAGATAGAATAATAAACATAATTCTATGTTTAACAAAATGCCTCAAAAGAATTACACCTCATGGACTATGCACAAAACGGGATTATAAACATTCAAGCAAATGCAATCAGCAGGTGAGAAGACACAATCTTACTCTCTAACGTCTAAAAGTTTCAGCTGGGAAATACTGCAAATGATATCAGGGAGGTTGTTTAAATTTATGTATCCTCCAAAGTCTAACTACTGCAGCTGAGACAGGTTGCCAAAGACATCAGGGAAAATATAAGCAGCAGTCAGAAGCAATACCCAACGCCACTGGTGACAGCAATAAAGGGTTAGCAGCCAAATAATAACAAAGGAATGGTATAAATTAAAGATAGCGCATGGAGCATAAAAAAATATAAAAAAATAAAAAAAAGGTAGAAATCCTCTTCCCCCTGCTGGTGTTTCCTTACTCTCCTATGTCGTTTCAATCTCAAGAAGACCACTTGAAGTCACACAGGCACGAGCTACTTTAACTAGCAGGAGAAACCCCCAAAGTCAGGCAAAATTAAACCAGTGTGCAGGAAATAGCCGGTATGTTTTTTCTTCATCATTATGAATGATCTCTGTGAGTTCAAAGTTGGGAAAAGCTTCTCTAATATATTATTATGTTGACCCTATTTTATTTTAAGTGCTGCAATTGCGACAGGTTGACAATAAAATCAAGAAGGTTATTTAAACCTTTAAACTTCCTATTTTGTTTAAGTGTTACAGTTGAAACAGGTTAACAAAGGAATCATAAACCTCTACATCACTTTATGCTCAAGTGTTTCAGCTGTGACAGGATACCAGTGGTATGAGGAAGGTTATTTAATTTACTACACCTATTTTTTTTTGTTTTCCAGACTAAAGTTGCAGCTGTGAGCGATTGCCAATACTTAGACCTTAAGTAACAATTGAAAAAAAAAACAACCAAATTTTTTTTTATTTTTTTATTTATGATCATCGTGGTTTAAAATGTGAAAGCCCAATTGAGGTGATAATGTATTACTATTGCAACATGCTCTTAATTTCATATTCTATCCTTACTGCTATCATCTTATGCTTGATTTTGTCTTCAATCTGGAGATTAGAGGCAGAAATTACCTGGATCATATTTTGAGGATCCTACCCTAGTTTAAGTGTTCCGAACACTATTGCATAAAGAGGTTAATTAAACTTTTATTAACTGAAGTTTAAAATCTGAAACTCATTAATTAGAATTTAAATTTTGCTAACTTGGATTTGACAATTCATGACTAAAGCTTCTTTCTCTGTAACTTCTTTTCACCCTTTTCCCGTAATTCCTTCCTTTCGTGTTTTTTCTTCCTCAAATTCTATTAATAAAACTTAATAATGCTGGAAATGAAGCGGGACAGGTGGCTAATTCCCAAATTTCATTCTCACCACCCGTCACTTTATCTTTCTCCCTTTTTCCACCTGGAGGAAATTCCTTTGTTTGAAAAGAAAAATAAACCTGTTGCCACTAAGGCTTTAAATATAATAATTTTCAATGGCCTATATTAATTTTTCTTTACCTTTGGTTATATATTGCGACAGTTCATCCTTAGTTTAAAATTTTACCCACTACTGAATACATTAATATCTTTTAAATTAAATTAAATTAAATTAAACTTACCATGCAATGCATTCGAGCATTCTTTTTAAATAAATCGTGCATATAAATATATGTTTTATTTTCCTTTAAACTTTACCGAATGTAATATTGACAAACTATTTATTTTTGTATAATTCCTTAACTATAATTAAATAAATAATATTACTTAATTAAATAAATAATATTATTTAATTAAACAACAATATTATTTAATAGATATTGGACATTTACACAATTGTAATTAAGATCAATTTTAAATAGTATTTTATTAAACATTAAAATTCGCAACTAATTTAATATTTAATTAAATCTTGGTGTTTCTCCCACAACTAAATAAAACGATAAACACATCAAAATTTATGACTAGAATCAAATGACATAAAATGGAACAATACCATAATAGGACAGAATACTGATAGAGGACAGACATGGACGAGGACACTTCCTTGTCAAATCCTTAAACCACGTCATAACCATTGGGTATGTAGGGCATACTCAGACCCAACGGTGCAGGTGAAGTTAGTGTCTGGTACCTGCAGTCCTACATAAAAAAACAAGTGTTGGAACAACATATATATCTAATATGAAACACATTGAGAGAATTGCCGGTGTAGCATGGCGGCTTCCGTGACGTCTAACCACAGATCCCCCTACCAGGCCTCGAGCATGAAGCTGTGTCGCCATAACGCGAAATAAGGTGATAAGCGCGAAGTTTACGCCCATCCACAATACCATAATAATCCGGAAAGATGAACGCCGTGTTCATGATACATCGGCGCATCATAAAACACTATCATGTGGCATCCAACAAAACCACATAAAATAGCAGCAGAGGAGCAAAACAATCACCCGTATGAAAAATCATCCCGACGCACGGAAGTGAACTCGTATTATCACATAAGTACATCAAAGATAAATAATTGTCATGAGGCATAAAAGTGCATTTCCCTTGGACGCGAACTTCGAAATGTCGCCTTACATGGTGTGCATTAAATTCCATTCACTATGATGAACTCCGTCCATCCATCGATCAAAGCGGTGCTTTTATCTACGGCCTTATCTATCACTACACCCTTTCCGTAAAATCAATCCCATCTATCCCCTTGCGCCTGAACTTGGTTTTACTTTGTCATTGGTACATACGCTTCTGAGGGCTACCAATTTTCATCAATTCGACGCCGCCAAACTTGCAAAGGAATGAATATGATTGAACTATGAATAATTAATAGAATCCTTTTGGTTCCAGGAACAGGGGCCAATAACGACGTTCGCCTGGCGTGAACCAAGTGTTTGACCAGATCTCCAACTCCCGTGAAAGCAGATATCCCGCAGTGCAGAGCATGAATGCAAAGGGATACTTTTTTTCCTGTCAAATCTAAAAACATCTATTTTGAATCACTCAAGAAATGCATTAAGGTCGTCCCCAAGAACACCCCCCCTGCAAATTGAGTGCCCAGCGAAAGAAACGTTTGATTCCATCTGAAAAAATAAGGAGATACTCCTCCAGTGAAGGTCGCAATGAAAATGATGATGAGACACCAGATTTTTACCAGAATTAAAGATTTTGTTCTTAAATTGGGCTTCGCATCATCATGGTCGTCATCGTCTGAGCCATTGCCTCCTCCGTGAGGAACAAGTAGTGGAATTAGAAACCCTAGAAAAAGAAATGCAAGGCAAACAATGGTGGTTCTTGTGAGCATTGCAGTAGCCATGACGAATAGTAAATTTGTTCCGCTGGGTATGAGAGGGTAAAGCAGCAATGCATGATCGTCGAATTTGAAGAAGGAAATAGGCTCATGCTCTTTGAACGACGTGCTTTTCTCTCTTCTGCTGTTGTAAACATCACAAACTTTTGATGCTGGAGAGGATTGGCACGCAGGCAGCATGGGTAACGATGGAAATTAGTTTAAAACATTCGTCTCTCATATTAGCAGGGATGATCATCTACATGATTGGAATATTGTGGAAAGGGGTCAATTACTTCGGGATTTGTCTCAAGAGTTGGATCAATTAGTAAAAGTTGATAGGGATGTGTACTGCACTGCTTTGTATTGTTCTTTTTTCAGATTGAATAAATTTTTACCGCTCTTTTAGTTAATAATATTAGCGGGGATGATTGAGAGTGTAATTACCAAATTTAAATGCATAATACATAGGCAATCGAGATGATCTTTGGGTGATTGGGTGTCATAATAACTACTAATGAATCACAAGAATGTTTCACACCGCAATGCCTCCATTCTTGATTTCTGTTCAGGTTCTTTTTGTTGCAGTTCTAGCTGCTAGTATCAACAATCTTCAAAATTAAGGGGATTTATATCTTGTTAAACCTATTTTGTCTATGGGTTTAGAGGGTTCCTTCTCTTGTTCTGAATGTCTATCTTCAATCTATTTAGATTTTCAAAAGTATTTTTAAGACTAGCAAACTCAATTTGTAATTAATTGCTTTTTTAAATATATTTTTTGTCCAAGTGTACAAAACAAACTAAATGTAATTTTTGATATATGAATAATCATTTTTTTTTGTTTATAGTTAGGGTTGATGGGATTGTGCTATCCAATTAAGAAATGAGAGATAACTATAATGTCATATTTGTCATTTAGAGTCAAGAATTGAATATCATTCTATCAAATTTGTTTGATTGAGAGGTAACCATTCCACCAAATTCATTTCGTTTAGAATCAAGGATTGAGGGGTAATTATTTTGTTTGAGTTCAGGATCAGAAGGTAACGATTCTGCTAAATTTGTCAACATAGAGTTAAAGATTAAGAGGTAACCAACCATTACACCAAATTTATTTACTAACTGTTATGTGAAAATTATTCATAACACAATTCCACCCTCATCCTTTATTTATTTCATCTAAAAGAATTTAAATCTTAAAAAATTGTCACATCCCCATATATGACTCTATCTTGTGGGCGTCACAGTCAAATAAATCAATAAATTGAGGGGGCATTTCAATTTAATACATGAGGGGGACCAACGCGGCTGGTAGAGAAGAAAGGAGAGAACATAGACAAATTGGTTATGAAGTTATGGGAGGCCTAGCATCACCTGCAATGACGCAGACCAAGGTATGGGCATTCTTAAATGTTTGCAAAATGGTAGTTAATGAGGGAAGGCGCAAGAACACCGAGGGATGGCCACATATTAAATAAGGCATGGCACCCTTATTCTCCCCCATATTTTTCATCTGATTTTCCACATGAATGGAGGAAGGTTGGGTAAGTCGTGGGAAGAACGACATGTATAGGAATATTGATCCACAACCCACAATAAAAAAGGCAAAAGTTTTGGTGTAGATTGAGGGCATTGTTTTGTACAGGAACCTTGCCTCTTTGAAAAAGAGAGAGAAAGAAGAGCAGTGCAAGTGTGTGGGAGAGGAGAACATGCAGGTAATAAAATCACACAGGATAGAGGAGAGAAGGCGTGAATGGAGGTTTAATCGAGCTGCAGAGGAGTTTCAAGAGTTCAGGAAGGGGATGCAAAGGTGGGATGAAACCCAGCAAAGGAAATGTATCCTGAAAGAATACCATGAGCGCAGGATATACTTGAATTAGGAAAAACCATGTATGGAGAAAAGACAGAAGGAAGAGTTGCTCTTGGAGGAACAAGATAATGACTGCAGAGGAAGGGTACGTGGCATCAAGAAGAAAAATGAGGTCAACGTGATTACCTTGGCTGACCATGTATGGAAGAATGCGACCTCAAGGAAAATCAGGAAACTTGAGCAGGAGGAGACGCAGACAAGTAGTTGCAGTGAAAAAGTGCAAAAAACATAGCGTGGGAAAGGGAAGGCACAAAGGGAGAACAATGTGAGATGGAAAGTGAATGGTGGAGCAGAGGAAAAATGCAGAGGAGAGGAAGATAGTGGCGTGAGGAAGAGAGAAAGGAAGGGTAAAAACATGGTCTTACAGAATGTACTTATTGCAGGATATGAAGGAAATGAATTTGTTGAAAAGGTTTCAAAAAAACTTTGATACCAACGTAATTGGCAGGTGTAAAGTCATATTCCACAGTCGATGCCCAAATCCAACACATCCTGTACTATATTGATCCTCCACCGCCTGCACTACACTGAAAAGCAAAGATATTGAAGAAGAGGAGTATAGATGAAGGAATTGGTGCTTTATAATCTTGGCAGTGAGGGTTTTGAACATTTGATAAGTCAGTTGGCTCGCCTAAACACACCCCCACCTGTGAAGGAGACATTTGATCCAAAACCAGATAAGTAGTGTACATTCATAATATCTATGATATTAATCTTGTGACAGTTTACTATGATCTTATCTTATATTAAAATGGGTAATCCAAATAATAAATATTTATGAATGGTTGACTTGCTCTGTTTAAGTCTTCAAACACCCATTTTTTTAATTGAATAATGCTCCCAAATATACTTTACTCTGAGTGTTAAACATACATCTATTTTCTCATAACTCAGCTCAATAAATCATGCTCAAAGGGCTTCCTTTTGGGAAGATGGGTGAATAAAATTTGTATAACCAGGGATAAAGAAATGAGTTTAAATACTTCAGTCAAATAAATGGAGGTTAAACATTTGGATAAGATTGCATCCTCGATTGCAATAACTCCTAACCCTCATTCTTTTACCAATGTTGATATAAGGTTTAGAACAATGATATGCAATATGAAGTCACTTATTACTAACCATTGATGTCAAAAATAATTTGAATGACAAGTATAATCATTACCTACACCATAAATTAGGTTAGTGTAAAAATATGTAATCACACCTAGGATAAATGAAATCCAAAGGTTGAGAATATTGATATTTCTAAATCTATGGAGTATACATTTTCCTACGGTGACCTAATGAATATACTGCTTCACCTATCTTGAGTATGACTTGTTTATGAATTATACTTAAAAAGAACTTATAATTATCATTGTATGCTCCTTGAGGATTAAATGATTATTATGTAACCTTGATGCCATTGTGACAATTTAAATGAATTATAATACTTTACATCCTTAAATCCTATTGTAGCTTTTCATCCCTAGCAAGAAGGTGCAAAGGTGTTATAAAGAACTAGTTTGAATCTTAATATATCTTACTATGTATGTGAGGAATTGGATTGGAGATTATTCCGACAATCTAACTAGTGGGAGCTATGGAAGTTCATGGTCTCCATACAACGATGCAAACTTACATAAATTCTGGTTAATAAGTTATCACCCTAGCCTTTGTGTCAATAAGATGGTAGGTCATAAGAGATTTAGGATGCTCCTGTAGAATTATGAATATTAGGGTGGCGAGGTCTAATTAGAGATTTTGATACACTTATACGGAAGCGTTATAATTATGGCTTATGAATTGGGACTCAGATATAATTAATATGCACTTTGGTTCCTAGTTGCATAATAATATAAGGAATGATGGCATCATTTAGTGGAACTACAACCACACTTTACTAAACATGTCTTTAACGTTGAAACTTGATAGTTTTGATAGACTATTGATACTATGGAAAATGCTATAAATGACTTAAGTGATTTTTGCTCAGCCTCTTAAATGCAGAATCCTTGATATTGGAATTATAGCTATAGTGAACAGATGAGTTGGATGAGTAAGAGTGGAGGTTGGCAATTGCTTAGGTTGACAATCTTATTTGATTATGAACTATAGAAATAAATCTTACATTAGCATCTCTTGGTACCATATTGATGATCATTAAGGTCAGGTTTAACTTAGAGGGAAAGTATGAATAAGCTATCTACTCTAAAACTAGACTACTATAAAAATATGGAGTTGCATTATAGGGTAAAGGAAATTAGAACAAGAATATTATTAGTAATATTAAGAGTGGGTTTATATTTTCATATGTTAGTCCAATGGATTTAGTGTTGCCAACTTTCTTAAGTAAGATTTAGACATTAATTATACTTAAAACAAGCTTACAAGAACTATTGGATGTCCTTCAAGATATCTATTGACCCCTTGAGTATGTGAACCTCAATATTGAATCTAATATGAAAATTTTAAAATGGAAATGCTTTCCTATGGGGTTGTGTGAATCAAGGTAATTTTGTGTTGAGTAATATTCCTAGCCCCTATGTTGGTATAACGAAACCTTGGGATATTCAAGTTGGATTAGGAATAATAATAATGGTAGTGAGTTTTAATCTTGACCTGCTCAGATGAAAGTTTTGAGGAATAAGTTTGCTAAATTGGGAACTAGTGCATAGGTATCCTTGAGAGATCTTGTAAGGAGAACTACGTGTGATTTTGACCCGTTTGGAAGTGGGAACATAGGTGGTCCTTGGGAGAAGGATGGCTCTGTGACTTCAAGTACATAGGCAGGGGTTTAGGGGGGATAACTCCA
>VDFB02148169.1:0-31533 GCA_007258455.2 Sequoia sempervirens
ATTATACCCATCAGAAAAAGTGGAGGCTTAACTAATTTCTCTAATAGCATGATGGATCTTTCGAGGTTCCTTAACTCAGTTAGGTTAATGGATATTCCTCTGATTGGGTCTCTCTTTACTTGGTCCAATAGAAGATAGGGTAATCACTTGATACAAGTTAAATTGGATAGATTTTTTATTTCCTCTAACTGGAAAATATTGCAAAATCTCTCCCTTACTGCTTCTTCAAGAACAGGGTCTAATCATATTTTTCTCCTTTTGGAATGGAATGATAAAATGACTAAGAGGCCTTATCCCTTCAAATATGAAATAATGTGGTCACTCCATCCAAACTTCAAATATTTAATTGAGAAATGGTGGAATTTACCTTGTGATGGCACTCCAATATTTAAGCTAACTCAAAAACTAAAAAGGGCCAAAGAAAAAGTAAAGGGATGGAACAAGTACATGTTTGGGAATATCTTTACCATTAAGAAAGACTTAAACCTGAAAAATAAGGAAATTCAAGGCCTAATGGAGGCCAGAATTATTGATGAGGAGATTTGTACCAAAGAGAGGGAGCTAAGAGTGCAATGGTATAAAATAAACAAAAAAGAAGAAATCTTCTGGAAATTGAAATCTCAAATCCTATGGTTAAGAGAAGGAGATAGAAACACTAATTTTTTTCATCAATCTACTTTGAAGCATAGAGGAAGAAATAGGATCAGATTTCTAACCACCTCCAATGGGACAATACTTGAGTGTGAAGAGGACATAGCTAGGGAGGTTGTTTCCTTCTTTTCAAATTCTCCTGAATTTCCTGAAATTGATATCTTTGAACTAGATGAATTTCTGATGGTCATTCCCAAGGTGATCATGAATCAAAATTTAAAAGATTTATCCAAGTTTGTTTTTATGAATGAAGCAAAGGAGGTTGTCTTTTCATTTGGTGTGTTTAAAGCACTAGACCCAGATGGATTCTTCCCAAGCTTCTTCCAAGTTTATTGGGATGTTGTCTCTCTAGACTTGCTCAATGGTGAGGGATTTCTTTAGATAAGGAATGCTCTTAAATCAAATGAATACTGCCTTTATTGACTTAATTCTCAAATCTACTGATGTTGCTTCTGTGAATGACTACAAACCAACAAGTTTGTGTAACACTACTTATAAGATTTTTTCTAAAATCATGGTTAGTAGGTTGAAATCAGTCTTGAATAAAATGATTGTTGTTAATCAGAAGGGATTTGTTCAAGGAAGAAAAATATTAAATCCAACAATTTATACCCATGAGGTGTTGCACTCTATGGACCACAGTAAGAAATAGGGCATGGTTTTGAAATTAGATATCTCTAAAGCATATGATCGGGTTTCTTGAAACTTCCTTTTCATTGTTCTTGAAAAATTTGGCTTCAATGGTAAATTCCTAAGTTTGATTAGAGCTTGTGTTACTACCCTGAAGTACTCAATCTTGGTGAATGGGGTTCCTCAAGGTTTTTTCTCTTCAGGAAGGGGTCTGAGATAGGGGGACCCATTATCACCTTACATGTTTGTCATTGTTGTTGAAGCTTTAGGGAACAATATACAGAAAAAACTGGCTAATAAAACATTAAAAGGCTTATGTGCTACTTCCTCTTTACCCCCTACCACACATCAACAATTTGTTGATGACACTATTCTTATGGGGGAAGCTTCTATTGTTGAAGTGAAGCAATGGAAAGCTATTCTTGATCAATATGCTAAACTCTCGAGCTAATTTATAAATTATCATAAAATCAAAATCTACTTCTTTAATACCAGTTAGAATGTAAAAGAAAAAGTTAAAAACATCCTTGGATGTCAAGAGGTAGACTTTCCTGCTACTTACCTAGGACTACCTTTAATTTCTCGAAAGCCTAACAACAACTATTGGAATTATATTGTAGAGAAAATTCAAAAGAAACTGGTTGTTTGGAAGGGTAAACTATTGAGTTTTGCTGGCAAGATTCATCTCTTAAAGGATTCTCTTCAAAATATACTTGTTTATTACCTTTCTATATATAATATCCATGCCTACATAGTAGACAAAATTGAATGAATCCAAAGGAGATTCTTATGGTCAAGTGTGGAAGAAAGGAAAAGAATGGCTCTCGTTGGGTGGGAAATTGTGTGTACCCCAAATAGGGAAGGAGGTATGGGGAATTCATAGATTAAAAAAGTTCAATAAAGGCCTGGTGGCTAAAATGGGGTGGTTTCTATTGGAAAGGGGAAAATGATTTGGTACAGATCATTTGGGCCAAATAATTAAACAATAAAGAAGCTAGTTGTTTTCTTAGGAAGAAGGAGCTACCCTATGGATCTATCTTTTGGAATAATTTTCTAAAAATCAGAGGAATCCTGCATAGAGGAGAAAAAGTTAGGGTTGAAAATGGGCTGAGCACAGATTTCTGGGAGGATGTTTGGTCTGCCAATGCCCCTTTATCAACTAATGAATACCTACAACAAATCAAAATAAGACTGAAAAGAGGTATTGTTAAAAATATATGTAGCTACTTAGACTAGGAAGGCCTGAGACCCAAATGGATTGACTTTAAAGATTATTTGAATAATTTTGTTCTAAGGGGTGGAAGACAACCAAATTGGGATGCTACGTTGGACCTACTAAATAATTAGATTGGAAGCTTGAACCTATTTTCAAGAAATAGGATGGATGAATGGATCTGAACCAAAAATGCTCCAGGAAAGTTAGGTTCTCTACCAAGTTAGCCTATGAGGCTATGGATCAACAACCTATCAATCAAGGGGAATTTAACTAGATTGAGGTGTGGAGAAAAACCTTAATCCCAAAAATTAACTATTTTTGGTAGACAATTATACATGGTAAAATTATGACTATGGATAATCTTAAGAAAAGAGGTTGATACTTGGTAAATAGATGTTATATTTTTAATAAAGATGAAGAAATTATTATGCATTTGTTCTTTCAATGCCCCTATGCTCAAGAGGTTTGGAATTTTTTTCTTAAGATTCTCAAGATTGATTGGGTCTTCACCGCCTCAATTAAAATGTTTGTTGAAGGATGGAGCTTTAGCCCTTACTTCCATAATATAATTCTTGATAGTTGTAAGTAAACCTAGGCTAAGAAAGGGCCTACCTCTCAACAGTTAAGAATAAAGTAGCAGTGAGGGATCTCCAATGACCTGAATAATGTGAATTGGGAAAAATAGATTATACGAAAAAGTACTATTTAGATTCCCCCTGATCATCGATGGGTGAAATGTGATTTCAACGACTGCTCAAAAGGGAATCCGGGAGAAGTTGGAGTTGGAGGAGTGGTTAGGGATGAAAGTGAAATCTATGTGGTGGGATACAACAAAGGTCTTGGAACAATGTTCAATGAATAATTTTGCTGAATCATATGTTGTTTGGGTTGGAATTGGTTACCTTAGAGATAATGGGTACATAAAGGTGATTGTTGAAGGGGATTCCAAACTTTTTATTGACTATCTTAACAACAATGTTGAAGCACCCTAGGAAATAAAGGATTTCTTGGATGACTATAAAAACATGTTACAATTCTTCTAACAATATAAAATTCTTCATACTTTTAGGGAGGGTAATAGATTTGTGTATGCTTTGGCTAACTTTGGTGTGAGACAGGAAGCTTTAAAGTTATGGGACTTTTCCAACCTGTCCAATCAAATAAAAGAAGTTTTGGACCATGAAAGATTAAGAATGAAGGATAAATCTGATGCTTGGATTTATGATGGTTGGAGTAGCTATAATTAAAAAAGGTGGCAACCCTGGGGGTCCAACTGCAATAGGGGATCCTTTGTGGCACTCAGGCTTGCTGACACCTGTTGGATGGAGTGGCATGAGGAAAACAGTACACCAAATCCCAAAGTAATAATAGGAATGAAATGGAAAGGACAATATATTTGGCATGGCTCATGCCTTGAAAGGAAGGATTTAAATGGGGAAATAATGAATTCTCTTCATAATGATAAAATCAAAAGGATGATTTTGGAAAAGACAGATTGACATGTGCAAGTGATGATGGCAAGATTGGGAATAAAATAAACATAATTATCACTAGGAAGGGTGGCAGAGCTGTTAGATTTAATTATGATGGGATTCATAAAGATGATAACCAACATTGTTTCAATTTCAAACATTCAACTAATAGTTTAGTGTTGTTATCTCCTCAAATGAAAAACCACAAGGTCACCATTAATATAGATTTTTTTGAATTGTCAATTGCCATTGTTGAGAACGAAGAAGGGAACAGTAAAGAGTTTCTCCTCCTTTCAAAAAATAATATTTTTGAAGAGATCGACATGGGTGGCCCAAGGAAGCAGACAAAACCGTCCAAGTATGATTTGCTGCAAAAAAATGCAGATCTATGGGGCCTATTCGAGAGAGCTGGTTTCACTCCTTACTTCATAACCATGGAAGGGTATAATGAGAAGTTGGGCTACAAGTTTGCTAATGCCTGGAAGGACAACAAATTCAAAATGGGTGGTCTCCATTTCAAAGTGGATGCAAAGATTATTACAAAGGTGATGAGACTTGCCTAC
Source organism: Sequoia sempervirens (assembly GCA_007258455.2). Taxonomy (NCBI): domain Eukaryota; kingdom Viridiplantae; phylum Streptophyta; class Pinopsida; order Cupressales; family Cupressaceae; genus Sequoia; species Sequoia sempervirens. The sequence continues at coordinate 4,533 of VDFB02148169.1, forward strand.
GAAGGAAAGAAGGTGGCAAAGGTAAGCAACGAAAAATACCAAGACTATATTGTGAAATTTTTTGAGGATAAGGAGAAGGTTGAGTGATTCTAGAATGGCTATTCTAGGGTTTTACTCCCTCCCTCGTACCAAAATGTGTGTTTCTTTATCATGAAGTGTTTTACCCTTGAGGGTCGTTTCCAGTCTATGCATGCCCTATCCTTAACCATATTCGTCATCTTGTAAAGATAAATCTTCCTTTTTTTCTGTTCTCTTCCCTGAGTCAGAGCCTTACCAATGGGGCAAATCCACCATTACACCAAGGCTTAATTAGAGCTATTTGCAAATATGTGTTAGCTATGTCTCCTCAAAGAATTTTTTCCCTTAATTTGATTGAAAACCCTACCCCTAAGAGCTCTGTGAAAATTGATCTCATTGAGATTCGCCCTCATACCCCTACTAAAAATCCCATTAAAAATTCACCTAACTCTAAGGACATTCTATGGTCTGATCTCCTAAAAGTCACTCCTAAAAAAAGGAGTGTTGCCTTCATTGTCTCTGTTGAGAATAAAAAAAGGAAGCTACTTATCTGAGAATTAAGGGAGGGAGCCAACACTATTATAATTTTGGATGATAATGATAACCCCAAGTGCTCAACACCGATTGACTAGTAGAAGGTTTACAAGGCTTGCTATGGCTGCCTATAAAGGGTCTGAAAGCAACAAAAAGTCTAAGGTCTCAGAGAAAAAATGTGCTTCTGGTTTGTAGGAAAGTAAAGGAAAAAGATGGTGAAGGAAGATAGGGATTCATCTATGGAGAAAACCCTAGATAGTTTGGGAGGACAGTCTGTTAAAGAGGAAGATTCTGAGTTGAAGTAGGAGGAGGGTTTTGACAATGAGGAAGTGGAAGTGGAGTCACAACAAGAGAAAATTCATGAGGTTGGAGAGGACAACGAGGGGATGGAGGAAAATGTGAATGCAATAAATGATCAAGTGGTGATGGAAACAAAACACTATGAGGAAGAGAAGATAGATGGAGTTGATAATATTAAAATCAAGAGGATGGAGGAGAGATTAGAATGGCTGGAAAAGATGATGCAAGAGGAGGATAAGGAAAGAAGATTCTAGACTCTTGAAAAAATTGTGAAGAGTCTTTATAGGGTGGTGGATGTGGTAATGAATAAGGCTATTATGGCTATGGTTTCAGGTCAAGGAAAAATAAAGAAGCAACAAAAGAGAAAGTTGATGGATGGGATTTCTGACTTATTAGGCAAGATGGAGCCTAAAGAGAAAGTGGAAGACACTGTTGATGACCTGCTGAAAGCCTAGAGTCTGATCGAGGATGCTTAATCCTTGGTCACCATTTTTCTTTTTTGATTTTTCTTCTATGGTTTATTTTGGTGCTACTCTTGGTGGTACTATTACTGGTGCTGGCATTTGGTGCCTGGACTATCACACTTTTAGTTATATTTATGTTAGTAGTTCTAATTTATGCATGGACATTACTTTAAGTATCAATTGTTATTATAGGTTTAAGTGTTGGGATCTAAATATGGACAGTATGTATCTTTTTGATATTTCTAATAGGGCTGAAATGTTTGATCGTAAGGGAATTGGTTAAGCTTTTTGATGGGGGCTTGGGGAATCTATTCTAGTCAGCTTCCTCTTTTTGTTGTTTTGACTGGCTGTTGTTATCTATTTTTTTGTACTTATTTGTAGGGGTTAGGGCCCTTTCCCTTCTTAATCAATCAAAAACAACTAAGGAATCCTACTACTTCCAGGAAATATTTTCTCTTGTGTAGATGATAACATACATTAATCTCCCAAAATTTCTAGTATAAGGTTCTCTATCCATATCCTCCCTCTCATTAAGAGAAGTCACATACTTCTCAATTGATAACTTAGTCCCCATAGGAATAAGGACACACAAAGGTCTACAACATAATATGTTAAATATCTCTAATACTAAGTTCACATACTTACTCTTGCTAGGAAACTAATACATAATACCCAAAATATTCAATCAATTTTCCACATAACCCCATGAGAGAAAATAATGCATGCAATCTTATAGATTAATGGTCATGTTAAGATAAAATAGAAAATCCACAAGATAACACAAGATATATCATAGGAAAAATCATATAAAGGAAAAAACCTAGCCTCCAAAACCATCCACACTCTATGTGTTATTAGAAGTTAAACATTACAATGCACTTATAGAGTTTCCATGAATAGTTTAGAAACTTAAATCTCCTCCAATGCACTCTCCATGTTTCAAAGAATGTAACCACACATCCCATGCCATGCTTCACATATTCACTCACAAAAACTCAATACAATGTCATCCCACTCACCCATCCAACCTTAACCACTATACATGTGCTTTCTTTTATAGATTCAAGCTAAGTCAAGTATAACCAAGTGGTAAGATAAAACCATGTACCTCAAAACCATTGATCCCTCTATTTTTCACATTATTAAATATTTTCACAAAATAATAATTAATTATTTTGTCTCCCACACATAAAATAACTAAGCCAATGCTACAATTTTACAAGTGGACCTAAATAAATATTTTTTTTACATAATTATAATATTTTAGTCATGTGAAAGGTGTGCAAAACTATTCTTCTAACGTTATCTCATTTGGTGTATACATTGCATAACGATTTAAATCTATGAAATTATCTCATTTGGTGTATACATGCATCAAATCTGAGTGATAGCAAAGGCTCCAAGCTACTATCAAAGGAAAAACCCCTAGATGAGTAGAAATAGCTCACCCACAACATATGCTAATACATCCAACCATCCATACCTCCTAATCATCAACAATATTAGTTAACTCATGCCAACAATATATGCAACCCATAAACTACAATCACAATATCCCTATATAAAACTGGTTAATGAAGAACATACACATCCAGGGACTCCCAGTACTAGGCAATGTAAATTATAAAGATAGATCATGCATTTTGAGTCTACCAATCAACAATCAAACCAAGGTGTTGCTAATAATCCAAACAATATAGTACCAAAAACAATATCAATGATCCACACATGAAATAAAAGTATCTAAATAATCTCTCACAACATGTCACCATAACTCTCCTAAACAATATCAACATGAACCTCCATCATGTAGCCATAAAATAAAGAGAGAAAACATGTAAATCATATCATACCCTTCTACCAACACCTCAAAGTGCTAAGATATGTCAATTATGATCTCCTTTACAACCTAGGATGGAAATCCTGAATAAAACCCATTCAATAAATCTTAATGATCAAATGAAACATACAAAGGAATAGATTTTCTTGAAGGTTGATTTAATATAACCCCTACTCTAGACCTAGTTCAACACTTATAATTGTCAAAGTACAATTCCCATGCTTCCTTTTCAGTTGTCAAGACACTCTTATCAGGGAGTGAGTCCATATTAGGTGACATTAATGGAAAGGGAGCATTAGCTAAATGGTTGTTCAAGGCTTGTCCTTTGATTTCCTTTGGAGAGACAAATTTAAGATCAAACTTAGTTAGCAACATAACCAATTTAGCTAAGCATCTTGATAAATCTATTTTAGCAAAGAGATGTTTTATGGGATCAACTTTGTAACAACATGTACTTCCACATTTAGTAAATAGTGTCTCAACTTACTAGTAGAAAACACATGGGCCAAACATTGTTTTACTATTGTTGTGTATTGAGCTTCACAATCGATTAAAATTCAGCTAATACATAATAAATAGGATGTTCTTTACCATTGTCATCTTGTTGAGCCAACAATGTTGCTAGAGCATGGGTGGATGTTGATATGTAAAAAATGGTGGATTTCCTTGAATATTAGGTTGTAAAATAGGACGAATAGATAGATACTATTTCAAACTTTCAAAAGCTTGTTTACAATCCTCATTCCATTTAAATTTTGATTCCTTCTTAATAAATTGGGTAAAAGGAAAGGTCTAATCTACCAAAGATGCCACAAAATGATAGATAGCTTGAATCTTTCCTTGTAAGCTATGTAGTTGAGAAATTTTCTTTGGAGGTGGTATGTTAATGATAGCATCAATCTTCTCTATTTTCACTTCAATGACTCTATGGGAAACTATAAAACCCAAGAAATTTCTACTCTCCACACCAAATACACACTTTTTCGGATTCAATCACATGTTGTACTTACGTGAATTCTCTCAAAGAATTTGAACATTATCTTGATGACTTAAGGATTTAGCTAGAATATCATCAACATAATCTTCCATAATTTTATGTATATAATCATGAAATATTATTATCATAGCTTTTTGATATAATGCGTTGTGCTAGCATTATTTAATCCAAAAGGAATTACAACCCAACAAAATGTTTCATAAGGTGTAGTAAATGTTGTCTTGTATTGATCCTGAAGGTTGATAAAAATTTGATTATAGCCTGAAGAACCATCCATGAATGATAATAAGGGATGGCCTATAGTTGAATCTAATATTGATCATGCCAATATTAGGAAGGGAAAAATCATCTTTCAAAGATGCTAAATATTGATATCATGAAAATACGTATACATCCTAATGCGATTGTTAGGCTGTGCCACCACTACAATGTTTGAAATCCATGGTGAATGATCAATAGAATGAATAAAGCTAGCCTCTATGAGCTTTTCAATTTCAACCTTAACCAATAATTTTATCTTAGGATTCATCTTGTGTATCTTTTGTATTACTGGTTTAGCATCCCACTCAAGGACAATGTTGTGCGTAACTATTTTAGTGTCAATGCTCAACATATCCGAATAAGTCCAATTTTTTTTTTTAGGAAATTCATGTAATAGTGTTGCATGTTCTTCTTGTTCATCATCATCAAGACACTTTCCTATTTGAATTACTTTCTCTTTATTAGATGTATCTATTGGTATGTTAATTGCATCTCCCACAAGTAATGTACTTTGATTTGGAATTTTAGGAGTTTTTTCTTCATCATCTTGTTCAATATCACTTGTTTTCTTTTCTTCACCAAAGTATCCCTTACTTGTTAAGGCACAAGTGAATCTTCATTTTGGTGATGAGTTGGTAAAATGTCATAAACTTCCAAAAAAAATTCCAAAGCTTCATCATGTTGAAAATAATCCAATTATTCATCACTTGTATTATCTTTTAAATCAGGATGTTTTAATGTGAGATTTGTCTTAGGAGACTCTTGCATAATGGTTTTGATGTTAATTGAAGGCCTTTTGTTGCTTTTTTGATATTAGAAGGACAATATCTAAGACCATTTTTTGTTTATTGTATGTTAGACTCTATAGGGACATGAATGCCTTGTTCATTCACACCACATCCTTTTCCACTATAACCATGTTACTTTAAGAGTTGATATTCTCTCTCATAAAGAGCTTTCATTACTTTTGATGATGGTGGCTTCTCATGATCAACCTCATCATACCTTGTTGTGTAACTTGTGTCTTCTTCTAAATTGTTGAGTCGGATATTGTTGATGGTTCCATCATGTGTTGTGTTGACATCACTATTGTTCCTTTTTTTATTTTTTTGTTGCTTTTGTTGTGATTTTATAATCTCCCATAAATGTAGGTGTGAAATCCAATGAACCCCAATCATCATCAAATAAATTTGTAACTATTTCAAAAGTTTTGAACTCTTTTTCTTCCTCTTGCCTAGGTTCTACTTGTGAGGTTGGTATTAATTTTTTCAAAGGAATCATTTTATCTTTCTCAATGCAAGCAACTTTATGATTGGAGGTCAGCTTTGATTGTGTCAACCTTATTATTATAAACATACTTCATTAAATGATGAAGAGTTGAAGGGACTCCTTTCATTTCATGAATCCATGGCCTACCCAAGAGAAGATTATATGAGATATCTTGAGGCATGCCATGGATATGAGTTTGCAATGGAACTTTTCTAACTTTCACAAGTAATGTTATCACACCAAGAGGTTGCTTTCCCACATTATCAAAACCATGAATAAATAAGGAATCTAATTCAATCTTAGTCTTATCCACTCCAATATTATCATTTATGCTACACACATTAAGGGCCAAACCATTGTCAATGAGAGTTCTTTTTATTCCACATCTATTAATAATAGCCATTATCATGAAGGACTCATTTTGTTTTTGTATCTCCAATGGAGGTAACTCATCTTGATGGAAGAAAATATCAATATTGACAACATCCATACCTTGGATAAGGCTAAGCTACATCATTTGGTTGTGCAATAAGAGGGACCACTATTTGTTGTAAAGCATTTTGATGCAAGATATGGTAATTAGGTGATGCCTGAATGGGATCCCATAAAGAAATCTTAGCAGGAGTATTGCAAAGTTGTTCCACAAGATCATACTTCTTTCCACTATGCAAGGAAAATGAGGAGCACTAGGAAAGATAGGTTGAGTAAGTGGTAATGAAACTTAGTTATGGTTTGAGGTTACTTATTGTTCCTTGTGTTGTATGTATGAGCAACACTATGATAATTATATTATTGTGAAACATTGTTACTAGTGAGTTTCCTTGCAAAGTTCAAGATACTTTCAATAGGTTTAGGCTTGTTTTGAGGTGGTCCTATGATAAGCTAGGCGTGGTTTGGACTTTCTTTTGTTGTGAAGGTGGGTAAATGGTAAGTTGAGGTGTGATTGTATTTACTTCCCTCTATTTTGTTTAGTTATAAAAATATTTAATCAATTAAAGATTTATGAGATGATTTCCTCAAGGTCTTCATCTAACATGTAAAAGTCATCACTACTAAAAGGATTGAGGGATATGTTAACTTGTAAAAAGAGATTTGGCATTTTCAAATAACTATGCTTTCCCCAAGTGTTTACATTTAGTTTATGCTATTTTTATGTTTTTAGGATAGTTTATGAATTCCAATGATTGCAAAATGTAAATTAATCTATCTAACTATGGAATGATGTTGAAAATAAAGCAAATGTATATAGATATGAAATTATCCACAACTAAAACATGCAATTTTTTTTCAAATTTGTTTGAATATTTAAGAAACAAGATAGCTATCTTGAATGTGCAAAAAAAACTATTTCAAAAATGCAATTCTCATATTTAATAACAGAAATAGAAAGCAAAGACAAAGACAAAAAGGCTCCCAAAAAAATGGTAGGAAACCTGTAAAAGGACAGGTTTTCCCAAGGGTGAATAGGTCCTTGTTCAAGATTATGAAAAATGAAAGGTGTTAAGTTTGAGTTACTTTTGGTGTTTTCTATTTCAGGTTGCAAGCTGTGATTTCTATGATAGATTTTTCTAGTTTTAGGTGTCTTAATGCAAGTTTGACTAGTAACAAATAGTGAACAAAGAGACAACTTTTGGAATGCAATTTTGAACTTAAATTTGAATCTAAACGACTAAAAGACACTATTGATACAACTGCATGCAAGATGTATGCAAAATTAGTTTACAATTTTTTTAATCTTTTTATTAATTTAAATGATGGAAACATGCAAAATTAAACCCTAAATGCAATTCAATGCACACTAATTCAAATATAGGTCTAGGGTTTTGAATGTCTCCAAATCCAATTTTAAGATGTGCAATGTCTGCTTCACCAAAATGAAACATAGGAAAATGTGGGAGATGAATAGGAGACCTAAAAGTGGGATGCGAAATGAGGGCCTATGCAAAAAAAAAGGAGTGTCCACCTAATCACAAATCTAGCTTTTCCATGTTCATTAGGAAGAGGGATAGTGCCTCAAATGATTAGAATTAACTTGCAACCCTTAAGGTGAGTGAACCCTAGGTTTGGACACTATGCTACCTTAACTACCTTATGATAGAAATGACTGAACAACAGGTATGGGAGAAGAATATAAGTGCTTTAACAATCAAACCTAAAAGATCTAACACATGGAACACAAAGTATTAGGATAATACTATTAGAAACAATGATTAACCAACATATATGAGAAGGTTAGGATGGTATCTACCCATCTCCAAAAGTGGTTTTCAGGATCTATAGTAGGACAGGTTCACCCAAGGGTGAATGGGTCCTTGCATCCCTTTCTAAAAAATGAAAAACTGGTCCTATAACCCTCTATCCGTACTCTACTCTTGTACTTGCAAATCTTCAGTCTCAACCCTATATCTATAGCAAAATCTAAAAAAATTAGTTTGTTTGTATGGGGGTGTGCCTCAATCAAATGCCAAATTTGGTAATTGAACCTTGATGGAAAGATGAAAATATAATAAATAATAGTGTGTGAAAGCCCTAACCTTAAGTGCATCTAAGATGTTAAGAGCTAACATTGAAAGAAACCTAATTCAAGTGTGTTACAATGAGATACCTAAACAAACATGAAAAATGACAAACCTAGTTAGGGAGAAGTCAAAACACCCTAATAGATCAGAAATATGATTATGACTTGCTTTAGGTAGCTAGTTGAATGAAGATTGAAGATGGGAACACTTAGGAAACAAGTCACTAGATTAGTGAGAATGGCTAAGTGCATGTTCGAAAAACCTAGAATCCATCATTATCCACCATTGGCATCAACCTCTAAATCATAAACAATGCTTGATCTTTCTTGACAATATGATCTTGAAGACTTGCAAAAACAAATGAAATGTTTCTCCAAGACTTCAACCTTGCTTGTTTCAATGTTCTCTCCTTGCTCTTGAGTACTAATTTTGTGAATATCTTCTCAATCTCCTTGTCAACCTAATTTGAAATGGTGAAAAGACTAGGCTTTATAGGCTTCTTCTCTAATTTTTTGATTATTAAATCTTGATGGCTGACCTTTGCAACTTGAATTTTGAACATTAAAATGCCACCAAAAACATATTTTAAATTGGGGTTTGGTACCTAAAGGGGACGTAGTCCTGACCTAAATTGCCAAAACTCATTTATTTTAGAGCGTTTAATTCATTAAAAGCATTTGTTCAATGTGTGTTGTGGTGTTAGAAGATGATAAAAATAGGCCTAGGGATGCATAATAAAGGGAATTAGGGGCCTATTTTGAAGGGTAAAAGTGCATAAATGGTGAGGTCACTAAAATAGGTCCAAATTAAGTGTGAAATTGTACTTTCACTTAGAAAGGAGTACAATTTTCTACACTACTTGAAGAAACAACTTGATTGTTCAATATGTGTCTATTTGCTGGAAGAAAAACAATAGATAAGGAAATTTTACATTCTATTTATAAACTATCTAGAGAGAGAGAGAGAGAGAGAATTGTTGACTTGGTGAGATTTCCTTGCAAACACAAAAATAATTCAAACAACTATTGGTCGTAGCTCAACATGTAGAATGATTAGTGCAAATATCTAAAGAGATAAAATATTATATCTTGAAACGAATGAGAAAGTAGAAAACAAGAACTATATCACACACACAAAAGTTGTTACTAGCATAATTACTCTAAATATACATTTATATGCAAAAATATTTGCTTACAATTAAAGTGAACTCATGTTAGCTACAAGGACTAAATGACAAACCAACAAGAATCGATGTGGACAAAAAAAATTATTCTTCCACCAAGTTATTTGTGAAGGAAAACTCTTGTTATATAAATTTCTTGATCTAGCTCCCAAATTCTTCCAATTAAATACCTACAAACAATCCCCCTATTTATCTATCAACTTGTTGCCACTTGTGTAACATTGTCAAATTTGTTCGTCCCTTTTTTTAACCTTGCAATTATAACACCACATTTAAATCTTGTACATATTCCTTTTTTATTTTTAAATTCATGAATCACTGTAATAATTGATTTGAAATGAAATGTCTAAACTCAAGAAATTATTTGTGTTTTATAAGATTTTTTTTTTAACTTATTTTATATATAGACTTCATGCTATCTAATTATGGACGTTGGAGATTATTAATCCATTGTTTATTTTGCTCCATATTTGTTAGCAATCATCCCTCAACGACCCTCACTACCTGTCTTTCTCGAACCTAATGCACATGTTGACTACAAGTGCCTCACATCAATATCTTAGACTCTGAAATGTTAGTGAGTCAAAATGAATTATCTGACTCGCACAGATTTACAAATATGATACCCCTAAGAGCCTGACTGGTCCCAAAGGCTATGTAGATTCTCGTTTATTAGAGTCAGGAAGTCTGCAGTAGTGAGTATTGTAGATACCCAAATCTCTAGATATCCCACGACGACTGATGGCACATGGGGAAAATTTCTACATGTCTTTGCAGGCTTCCCGGATTCCGCAAGTCAATTGTTGACACCCTCAACATGTAGACTTGTCCACATCAAGCCTTTATACTTGGCATGTGATCGAATGCCCACCCTAACGTGTCCCCCTTAAATTCTTGATATTTTGTATCACAAACTCCAAAATTCCTAATCAACCATGACTTATTTGATTTCTTGTATCGAAGGTTTCAACCTTGAATGATTTACGTACCCATGCATCTGAATACACATTGGCTCACCAATTAATTCATGTCCACGTAATATCATATGCATTTTTATGTAATCAGATGAAAATATCAGGGGCATATTGGATCTGATTGACTTAGAGCACCTATACTAGATGTTGGGCATACCAAGTCATGTAAGTAAACCATGTATCACGTATAATCTTTGTGAATGGTCTATTTATAAATAGGTTGCAATTCATGTTTTGGGGAACTATGAACCTAGAAAGTTTGACCTCCCGAATTCAAATAACTTTGTAGAAATTCTTTTTATTTTGTTCATTCGAGTGCAATAATTGTATTTTAGCCGAGCTTTCTCTCACTAATATTCTGAGCCTAACATATTTATGTTAATAAATTTGCTTAGAAGTAGCCTGCGCAAATAGTTTGGTGTTTGTCTTCTTCCATGAGGTGGCAAGTTAAACTAGCAGGCACAGATATGGTATCCATCTTCAAGAGGCAAACTGAAGCTAAAGTTCAGCAGTACCTTCGGATGCAACATGGGTGTGTATGGTGCCAGATGTATAGTAAGAAACAAAAACAACAAATTAATCTTTATAATATAAAAAAAAGTTCAGCTTTACATGAAGAATGAAGTTGAATTCGAAGCCTACAATTTTGAATGATTAATGAAGTTGAATTCCAAGCTCTCATAATAAGACTATAACTATGTGTGAGCAAAACATCTATAATATCAACATAGAAAGGGACTCCGAAATCCTAGTCAATACCATAATAAGGAGAAGCACAACGAACTAAAGCTAAATGAAATCCTAGACCTAATCGGCCGACTCCTTGATAGTTTGAGAAATTTCTCAACTTTACCACTTTTACCAAGAAGCAAGTTCCATATAGCAAACATACTGGAAAACTTCACCATTGATTAGGAAGAGACCATCGTGGTGGACTATTCACACGCGTGGGATAGCATCGATATCCATGAATTGCTATGAAATATTCCAGTTTGGTAACCTTGGATTAATACCACAGACTTTTGTGACGACATTCTCATGCAGGAGATCCTAAATAGATATGTTAATCATTCCCTACGGATAAATATGGCAACAACATCTCACTACAGTCAACAAGCATGGAAGAAAGATTAATCCTATCGAATAGGCAATGGCTATAGCTGACAATTTGCACCGGCCCATGGATGTCTATGTCATGCCCTCCCCCTGCATACCCCTCTGACCGTCCGTGTGCTGCAGCAGGCCGTGTTGCATGGATTTTTTGGTTTAGGGTGCCCAAAAAATATCTTTTACCTCTTTTTATTTTTTTGCTGCTTTGCCTGGGCATTATGAAATATAAAAATTAAAAATAAAAACTTATTTTTTATTAAAATTTATAGTATTAATTTATATTAAAAATATCAAAATTTAATATTTAAATTAATTTAATAAATTTTTTTGAAAATTTAAATACTTTTTATACTATGTATTTATATATATTTTACTTTAAAATAAAATTTTATTAATATTTTAAATATTTTTTATAATTTTAAAATTATAGTTAAATATTGAAAGTTTTGAATGAAAAACATAAAATAAATATAAAAATATTTAATAAAAAATAAGATAGAAAGTAAAAATATTTAAATTTAACATAAAATATTAAAATCTTGTATATACTATTTCTATTAATTTAATTTAAATATCCAGATGTTAATGTGTTTAATATAATTTGATATTTTAAATTTTGATTTAAAAAAATTAATTTCTAAATTTTTAATTTGAAAGACAATAAATCAACAAAGAATGTATTTAACAATGTCATAATTAATTAACTCATTGCAATAATATTACTAATATAAACACTTGAATAAATATAATAGTTTAATATTGTCATCTCTTTAGATGGATGTGTTTAAGATAGCCATAATATTAAATTTTGAGATGTTGATGTATTTAAAATAACTATAATATATTATTAAGAGCTTGTGAAATAAACTAGCATACATATATTAATTAATAATATATATAAAATACACAAAGAGTTATCACAAATTATTTCTTTTATTTTTTTATGTTAGAATGTTATTTAAATTAGTACATGTATAGATAATGTTATAAAATAATTCCTTATTTCAATTATTTTCAAATTTATAACCCAAAACCTAACTGAACCCTAAAGCTTCACCTTAATTCTAATCACAAGTTCTATCTTAGAATCCTAACTCTAACCCTTACCCTAGTTGAGTTGTAACCCTAACCTTAATTTAATTCTAACCCCAAGCTTTATCTAAGAATCATAACCCTTTGGGGTTTTAGGACTTAGAGTTGCTAGATGAAATTATTATTTCATCTAAATAATAATAAGTTATAAATTTATTAACTCCAAAATTTGTAAATAATAACATGTTAATTTTATTTTCAATAAATAAATTTAAATGAATTTGATTAATATATAAAATAAAGATGTTATTTTAATTTTACTAATACAAGAAGATTTCATCATGTTAATTTTATTTGTATTAGATATATGTTTCATTTAAATAAATTAAACAAACTTTTATTTATGTAAAATATGATGTGTGTGGCATGTTTACCTATGTGTAATTTATTGTTTATCTATGCGTAATTTAATATTTGTGCATCGTAGTGACCATTTAGGAAGTAGGTGTTGGGAGTGACTAAGTCAAAGTGGTATTTTTTTATTGGTAATATTGATAGAACAAGAAGATATTCTAAAGATCTTTCTTGAGGCTACTGTCAATTGGAATTATCTTCTACTATTGTTAAAAAAATTAGAGTGACTAAGTCAAAGTGATTTTTGGGTGACTAAGTTTTATGTCCAATTAGGGTTAGGGTTCAATTAGGGACAACTATAGTTAGGGTTAGGCTTATGGTGTTCAAATATAGGGTTAAGGTTATAATTATGATTAGAGTTTGAAATAGTGTTACAGTTAGGGTTAGATTTCAATTAGGATTGGGGTTAGGGTGTTCAACTAAGGTTAGGATTATAATTATGATTAGTGTTAAAATTAGTATTATAGTTAGGATTGAACTTTTAATTAGGATTAGGGTTAGGGTTTACTTAGGTTTAGGGTTAGAGTTAGAGTTAGAATTCTAGGACAAAGTTTTGGGTTAATTATTGTTTATCTATGCGTAATTTAATATTTGTGCATCGTAGTGACCATTTAGGAAGTAGGTGTTGGGAGTGACTAAGTCAAAGTGGTATTTTTTTATTGGTAATATTGATAGAACAAGAAGATATTCTAAAGATCTTTCTTGAGGCTACTTGTCAATTGGAATTATCTTCTACTATTGTTAAAAAAATTAGAGTGACTAAGTCAAAGTGATTTTTGGGTGACTAAGTTTTATGTCCAATTAGGGTTAGGGTTCAATTAGGGACAACTATAGTTAGGGTTAGGCTTATGGTGTTCAAATATAGGGTTAAGGTTATAATTATGATTAGAGTTTGAAATAGTGTTACAGTTAGGGTTAGATTTCAATTAGGATTGGGGTTAGGGTGTTCAACTAAGGTTAGGATTATAATTATGATTAGTGTTAAAATTAGTATTATAGTTAGGATTGAACTTTTAATTAGGATTAGGGTTAGGGTTTACTTAGGTTTAGGGTTAGAGTTAGAGTTAGAATTCTAGGACAAAGTTTCGGGTTAGAATTAAATTAAGGTTAGGGTTATCTTAGATAAAGCTTGGGGTTAGAATAAGGGTTCCAATTAGGGTTAGAGTTCAATTAGGGTTTGGTGTTAATTAGTTTACGATTCAATTAGAGTTGCAATGAGTTAATTAATTATGACATTCTTAAATACATTCTTTGTTGATTTTTAAAATATCAAATTATAGTAAACACATTAACATCTAATATTTAAAATAAATTAATAGAAACAATATAAACAAGATTATAATATTTAATATTAAATTTAAATATTTTTACTTTCTATCTTATTTTATCTTAAATATTTCATAATAAAATTTAAAAATTAAAAATTAAAACTTATTTTTTATTAAAATTTATAGTATTAGTTTATATTATATCAAATTTAATATTTAAATTAATTTTAATAATTTTTAAAAAAATTAAATACTTTTTATACTATATATTTATATATATTTTACTTTAAAATAAAATTTTATTAATATTTTAAATATTTTTTATAATTTTTTTTATTAAATATTTTTATATTTATTTTATGTTTTTCATTCAAAACTTTCAATATTTAACTATAATTTTAAAATTATAAAAAATATTTAAAATATTAATAAAATTTTATTTTAAAGTAAAATATATATAAATACATAGTATAAAAAGTATTTAAATTTTCAAAAAAAATTATTAAATTAATTTAAATATTAAATTTTGATATTTTTAATATAAATTAATACTATAAATTTTAATAAAAAATAAGTTTTTATTTTTAATTTTTATATTTCATAATGCCTAGGCAAAGCAGCAAAAAATAAAAAAGGAGGTAAAAGATATTTTTTGGGCACGTAAACCAAAAACTCATGCAAATCAGTAGCACATGGTTAGAGGGTATTTAGGGGAGGGCATGTCATAGACATCCATGGGCCGGTGAAAATTATCGCCGCTATAGCCATTGCCCTATCGAATAGGGCATGAATCCAACTCTTCTTGGTTTGATGAAGATCAGAATATCTTTTATTGGCTTGGACCATGCCATGAAAGGCATCTGTGCCCCAATTGGAAACAAATATTTGTTGGACCTAGAGATTCATCAGCATGCTTATGTTTCCATGAAAGTGCTTCTATCAAATTTTGCCGACATCCTGTAAAAGAAGATGTATGCAAAGTTGTTTACGGTGAATTACATCTAAAAAGAACCATAGGAAGTATGTGTAAATTTAAATGGACTGCAGAAAAAGATGCAAAAAGAGTATAAAAAAGATGAACAAAAATGACCAAAGAGATGACACAGATATTTTATTGTGGTTCATGAATAATGGCTACGTCCACACTAAGAGCAGAGGAATTTTATTATAATCAACAGTATTTACAATAGATACAGCAGCGAATATATAATAACACATTCCACACCAAACGGAGGATGTGAAGAGTCAATATTGGAGGGAAAATAAAAGGAACCCGTTGGACTTCAGCTCTAACAAACTCCCACTTGAAGACCAACGGATGCTGCAACTCTCAAACATTCCACTGCTCTAAACTTGCTATCACTTCTTCTTAACCAGACCAAGAGCAGTCCTGGCGCATTCGAACTTCTCTTTGGTAAATACCTTGGTCATGATATCTGCCAGATTGACCTTTGTGTCAATTTTTGCAACTCGTAACTTGCCCTCTTCAACCACATGATGAATGAAATGAGCATGTATGTCAATATGTTTAGAACAGCGGTGAGATGAATGATTGTGAGCCATAAAAATAGCATTGCAGCTATCACAAAACAAAACATAATCACTTTGTTGACATCTCAAATCACTAAACAACTGCTATAACCAAAGCATCTCTCTAGCACCTTTAGAAAGAGCCAAATACTCAGCTTTGGAAAAAGAAAGAGCAACATAATGTTGCAGCCTCAAGACCCAACTAATGTCAGCTCCAACAAACATGAAAACATAGCCAGTAGTAGATCTTCGTTTATTTAAATCTCTGCCAAGATCAGAATCAGTGAAACCTTGCAGCTGTACATTATTGCCACCAAAACATAAAGCATAATCATAAGTGCCTTTAAGATACCTTAATATCCATTTGACCGCTTCTTAATGAGGCTTCCTGCGATTGCTCATGAACCTACTCACAACTCCCACTGCATGAGCAATATTGGGACGAGTGGAGACCATAGCATACATAATACTGCCAACTGTAGATCTATAAGGAATGCCTTCCATAAAATCTTTATCCTCTTGTGTTTTCGAACACAAATCAAAAGATAAACAAAAATGGGTAGCAAGAGGAATAGAAACAACCTTCGAATCAGCCATACCAACTCTTTCTACAACCTTGTCAATGTATGCCTTTTGTGACAACATGATCTCCTTCTTTTGTCTATCTCTAGTGATTGTCATTCCAAGATTCTTCTTGGCTGCGCCTAAGTCTTTCATAGCAAATCTCTTAGTTGATTGTGCCTTCAACTCAGAAACAATCCTCTTACTACTACCGGCTACCAACATGTCATCAACGTAGAGCAAGAGAATAACAAACTCACCATTAGAAATTTGTTTGTAATAAACACATGGATCTGATTCACACTTGATGAACTTGTGCTCAATCATGAAATGATCAAACTTAATATACCACTATCGTGGGGCTTGCTTGAGCCCATACAAGTTGTGCTTCAGCCTGCAATAAAGATGTTCTTGTCCTTGTTGTTTAAATCCTTCTAGATGCTCCATGTACAATTCTTCATCAACATCACCATGTAGAAAAGTTGTCTTGACATCCAACTAGTCAAGTTCAAGATCCCAAATTGCAGCCAATCCCAAAACACTCGAATTGTGTTCATTCTCACAACTAGGGAGAAAATATCATTAAAATCTATGCCTTTCTATTGATCATACCCATTTACATCCAGTTGAGCACAATAACGTTTCTTTTCTGCATCATCTTCTTTCAACTCATATACCCAATGATTCTTCAAGGGTCTTCGATTAGGCAGAAGCAACACTAAATCCCAAGTATTATTAGTCTGCAACAAACTCATTTCATCTTGCATTGCCTCTTGCTAGTTCACAGAATCAATTGGCTTGCAAGCATCTTTGAAAATAGTTGGTTTAGGTTGATCAGAAATCAAAAGTTCTGGCCCAGCCTCATCTGAATATAACAATTCATAATCTGAAAACTTACAAGGAAGTCTCCTCTCCCGAGTAGACCTCCTTAAGTGAGGACCCTGCTCTTGCATATTGGAATCTTCCAAGTGCATTCTCTGGAATTGACTTTGAACATTTTCTATTTCATTTTGGAAATTACCTCTATTATGAACATTTTCTTTCAGACTTTTCCTCTGATCTGCAATTACTTGTGGCAACACATTGCCCTGCATATATTCAGACACACCAATAGTAGAATGATGTTTAGACGCACCAAATAGAGGAGGAAAATTGGTTGCATGGGGATCAATATTCCCTAAAGAAGGTTGTGCAGGAACTTTTGAAAGTTTTGTAGCATTTAAAGGAGGAAGCTTAGCATGTCTTGAAGGCTACAAATGGACTAGTAGAGCCCGCAGATGGTCAACACTAGAAGATAGGGACACATGATGTGTAGAATGAGAAGGCTACGTAGAAGAATGTATGGGATGCGTTGATATTTGTGTAGGCATTGACCTCTGTGAGCATTCCCTTGCACATTCTATGCCCTTCAAACTTTGATTAAAACACCCACACAAGTCTCTTGTGTCATCCAAACTGGATGACAAGGAATTGTGGCGATGAATGTTCTTTGTAGCTGAAGATTGCAAGGCATCCAGACTTGTAGACTCGCCAAAGCATGGGACCCGACCTCTACCTTGCAAACCAGTCTCATAACTCAATTCCATTTGCCATGGGAAGAGAGTAGTGCCCTTGAACTACTCAGGGGAAGAATCCAAAGATTGTGAAGATTGTATTGAGTGCTCGTTGCCTAAGGATGCAGAGGTAGAAGAAACAGGGGGTGATAAAACAGAGGTGGGTGAAACAACCGTGACAAGAGGTATTGGAATTGAAAGAGACATTCCACCTATGTAGTTAGGATACAAATTAACATTAGAGGACCCCTATGAATGAGTATGTTCAAACGCTACAAAGGGCACATATTCCTTAGTGACTACTACTTGTGTTTGCAAAGTTGGAAAAACATGCTTATTGAAAACCACATCCCTACTATGAATTATTTTCCTATCAACTAGACTCCACAGTCTGAACCCAAACTGATCTTCGCCATACCCAACAAAAATGCACTTCTATGATTTGGGATCCAATTTGGATCGTTTCTCCTTGGGAACAAGAGAAAACGCTTCACATCTGAATACCCGAAGATGTGAATAGGAGATTTTCTTTCCAAGCCACTCCTCCTTTGGAATACCAAAATCCAACCAGGATGATGGGCCCCAATTAATGAGATAAATAGTTGTACTACAGGCCTTAGTCCATAACTCTTTTCCCAATCCAGCATTGGAAAGCACAAATCGTGCTTTCTCCAAAATCGTTCTATTTAACCTCTTTACAACCCCTTTTTCTTGAGGTGTAAAAGGAAGAACTTTGATTCATCGAATACCATTGTCCACACAAAAATGATCAATCTCTACTGAGAAAAATTCACCACCATTATCCATTCGCAAACATTTGATGTTATGCCCACTCTAATTTTCAGCTAAATCTTTAAAAAATTTGAATTTACTAAAGACTTCAAATTTCCTATTAAGCATAAAAATCTAGACCTTCCTAATGCAGTCATCAAGGAAAGTTACAAAATAGTTAGCCCCTCCTAGAGAGGTTACCTCAGTCGGTCCAAAGAAATCTGAATAAACAAGCTCCAAAGGTGAGGTATGCTTTGCACGACCTATCTTCAAGAAGTTGGCCCACTTTTGTTTTCCATAACTTAGACAATGTTGGAAAATTTCCAAATCCACGGATTTCAAACCCGGTAATTGATCTCTTTTGATCATCACTTCAAGGCCTTTCCTACTCATATGTCCAAGATATTGGTGCCAAAGTACGGTCTTGTTATCTGTTAGTGCCATAGCAGCTCCCACTTGAGAGTCATTCTCAAATACATATAAGCTTCCCACTCTATCTCCTTTGGCAATTTGCAGGGCACCCTTAGTAACTTTCCATGAATCTGGAAAGAAAAAAGTATTGCAACCTTGTGAAAAAAGCTGGCTTATAGAAATCAAATTCTTCTTGAGTTTTGGAACATGTCTAACATCTTGCAAAAGCCATGTGCTTCCATTCTTGGATTTTCAGAGAACATCACCTTTACCAATGATTTCCAAAGATTTGTTATCCCCCAAGTAAACATTCTTGAACTGTCCTTCTTGATAATTTGAAAAAACATTCGTACAAGAGGTAGCATGGAAAGATGCGCTTGAATCTAAAACCCACAAATTTGAAGTGATTTCACTTATAGAAAAAACCAAAACACTATCATCGTGTCCATAGACAACATTAGCCTCACTATTTTTAACCTTCTCTTATGCCTTCTTATAGGAATAACAATCTTTTTTAGTGTGACCAGCCTTACCACAAAACCAACAATTATCAATTCTACCTCTGGATTTTGATCTTTTCATAGATTTTGATCTTCTCCTGTTATTTTCTTTGCCTCTATGTCGAGGCGTTCCTCTACTAACAGTAGTCAAGGCTTCGCCTAAAGATGTTTCTTGGTTCTTCCTTCGCATATCTTCATTGAGGAGTGTAGCTGTGACATCGTCAAACTTCAATTTATTTTTAGTAGCCACTGAAGTACTCACAACCATAAAAACTCCCTCCCAACTATTAGGTAGTGAACACAACAATTAAATTGGTTTAATCTCATCATCCAGGCGAATTCCCACTAAAAGTAATTGAGTAGCCAATGTGTTAAACTCATTAAGGTGCTTGGACACAATTCCACCTTCTTTCATTTTTAGGTTATATAACCTCTTCATAATAAATACCTTATTAGACACTAAAGCCATCTCATACATCGAATAAATTTTATCCCACAATTCCTTTGAAGTATTTTCTACTGAAACATTAAACAATATGTTACTGGACAACAAGAGGAAAATCGTAGCTTTTGCCTTCTTATCTAGCTTCTCCCACTCTTCATCTTCCATCGAACTTGGATTCTTAGCTTTCACATCAAGCACAAGTGAGATGTCTTGCTTTATCAGCAATTACTCCATTTGCACCTTCCACAAACTGATATTCTTACCCGAGAATTTCTCTATCTTCGCTTCCTCCATAACTCAGGAAATTCAACACCAATTTCCCAATCAGCTATACCATCACCGTATAGCTCTGATACCAATTATAAATTTAAATGGAGTGCAAACAAAGATGCAAAACAAAGTATAAAAAAAAATGAAAAAAAAAACAAAGAGATGACACAGATATTTTATCCTTGTTCACCAATAATGGCTACATCCACATTAAGAGCAGGGGAATTATCTTATAATCAACAGTATTTACAATAGATACGACAACGAATATATAATAACTCATTCCACGCCAAACAGAGGATGTGAAGAGTTAATATTGGAGGGAAAATAAAAGGAGTCCATTGGAATTGAGCTCTAACAGTATGCGATGGTGACCATCAAAGGATACAATATCTACAAAAGTAGTCAAGACATAGGAGGGACATTTCCCATCGAAGCATTGGAAAGCAATCCCACAATGAAGAAAGATACTAAGCAGTTCTGTTATTCCTTGCATAACCACCCCATTTTATTTTGGAACAAAATGGGTCCCCCTTTTCTTTTTGCTTTCGTTGCCTTTGGTTATTTTCTTTGACCTTTGGAGTTCTTTTGTTTTCCTCCTTGGTCTATATTTTGTTCTGCTGAATTTGGTTCTGCCTCAGTTAAAGTGGGGTTTCTTTTTAGAAAAATTGAGTGAAATGATAAAAAATAATATATTTTATATGCTTTTGAGAACTAATGGAGGAATTTTTTTTACAAGATTGGATTATTCATCTGAAGATATCTCTCAAGGAAATCAGTTGAAAGCATGCCTCAATCTAGTTTAGCATAAAACCCCTGAGGAAGAAAGTCGTTGAGACCTTTCAAAGGTCTTGCCAACTAGCAATGTGTTATTCATTTGGGATCTACTGGTCGCCATGACATTTCAGTCGCCGTGAGGTTTTATAGGTCTCTCCGCTTGGGAGGATGTCTCACCGACCGTTACACATAAGGCTAGAGTCGCCGAAGGAATTTGGGTTTGGGGAAAAGTCTTCCCGACAAATGGAAGTCTCGGAGACAAGGGGTAACATTGCCAAGTGGTGTCTCACCGACAGGGTGGACCCCTGCCTAAATGGAATGGCGTCGGGGAGAGTGGTTTGAATTTGGCATGAAGTCCCGATGACCAAGTGGTGTCTCACTGAAAGGATGGTGCCTTCGGTATAAGGTTGTGGTTTTGGGTAGATGTCCTACCGACACGAAGAAGTCTCGGTGAAAGTTGTGAGCTCGACGAAAGGTTTCGCCGACCAAGCAAAGTCTCCCCAAAATGAAATGAGCTCTTGTTGAAACAGGGTGGCTTTGATGAAAGGTCCTGCCGACAAATAAAAGTCTCCCCGACAGTTGTTCAAAAGGTCGCATCAGGGAGAAAGATTTATATCCACCATGAGGTCTAGCCGAAGGGTGGGGATCTCACCAAAGGGTTCTCCCTTCGGTGTGATGTCTGGCCGACTACGAAGGGTCTCGACGAAAGGGGCGTGACTTTGGTGTAATGTCTCGGTGAAGGAAGCTAGTCTTTCTGACATGGAATGATATCGGCATAAGGTCTCGCCGACCCGAAGGAGTCTCCTCGAAGTGCTCTCAGCTCGCCGAAAGATTTTTCCTTCGGCATAGTGTTTGGCCGACCCGACAGTATTTCGCCGAAGGATTGCGGCCTCGCTATGAAGTCTTGCCGACTGCGGGTAGTCTTGCCGAAATGAAGTATGAGCTCAGAGAAATTTTTGCACTTGCTGTAATGTCTCACCAATAGATGGCAGTCTCGCCGACAGTCCCTCACAAGATTATAGATATCGCCAAGACTCTCGGCTGACTAGTTGGTTTTCGCCATGATGTCTGGCCGATAGGATGGAGTCTCCCTAAGATGAAATGAGCTTGCCGAAGGATCTTGAGATCGGCATAATGTCTGGCTGATAGCAATTTTCTCAGCGACCATTGTGGATATCGATATGACTCTATCCACTTGCTATGAATTCTTGTCGATAGTTTGAGGTTATGCTGATGCTACTATGAAGTATAATCGCATTGGGGAGACACAATTAGTGTCTCACTAACATGTGATTTGGTTTGAACTACCTTTGACTGACCAAGAATCTTACCTGGAGCGTGTTCGCCCAATCAAAGAGAACTAAAGGTGAACCCTGGGCAGCTTGACTGATTGACTACCTTTGTGAGGAGTATCAACAAAATGCAACCTTTGTGGATCTGCTCTGTGAATGAGCTGATGGATCAGCTTGGGAATAATGGTGTTCGGATCTAGATAGAAAGTCTGATGCTACTTCCAGAGGACGGTCAACTGATAGAAATATCTTGAGCACCAGGAAGTCGAGGGAAGAAAAGGCCACAAGTCTCAGTGATAGTTGTAGTGTCTACTGACAGAGAGGGATCAACATTAATGATAATACTTTGGAGCATTCAAGGTAGCCCTTCTAAGAAGTTCGAAGATGGACACGGAGGCCAGAAGTAAATGCCATAGTTGCAAAAGATCTAGAGGTCATCCCCGGAGCAATCTTTCACTGGTAAGGACATGAAGGATGTAATTGAATGCAACATTAACTCTATTCAAAACAAAGATCTAAGGGCTGACCCTTCTGAGCGAGGATATTTTTTTTAAACCCTAAAATAGGGGCCGACTTTCTTTTTGGCACGTTTTGTATATATGGCATTTTTGCCTCTTTGTAAAAGAGAGTAGAAGTTTTACAATACAAAGAGATAGAGAGATTTTTTAGAAATCAATAGTCATAGAGAAACTTAAGAGTAGCAGTAGAATAGGAGTTAGATTCGACAGTAGGTAGTAATGTATCTTTCAAGTTCTCTTAGCATAGATGGAAATAGTTTGAAGACATAGGTTTTTTGTACATTGGTGATTGTGCCAAATTTGTAAATGTTGCTTATCTGTTTCATTAACAGTAGAAGCAACCAGATTTAAATCTACTTCATATTGTGTTCCTAAATGGTGTTTATCTTGGGTTAATCATTTGAATTGTAAAGCTTTCAAGGAATGAAATCTTATTTTATGTTTTGTTTACATGGTGATTTAAAATCTGTTGTTGAAGTTAGCACTGTGAATGAATGAAACTGTGTGTCAATCACAAGTTAATTTTGTTCTACAGTTTTAGTTAGCAATTCCTTGAAAGGTAACAAGTCTGGTTAAGCTGGATGAATTATTATTCTCTTTAGTTCCAAAGCTTTGATCTATCTTTTTCTGTTTCTTTAAAAACCCGAGTTAAAGTAGGTTTGAATTTATGTTTGATCTTAGAACAATCCAGAAGCTCAACACCAGTAGGCCCCTTGAACATTATAGTTCACATCAACCATTGAGTGAAGTCAGCACAGTCGAGAACCAATTACAAAGACCTTGGGAGTTAGATATCCATGTGTTATTTTTTCTCTTTTAGGAGAGCAGAATAGTGATATTATGTTTAACTGTTGGTGTGCTATTCTTAACATCAACAGAGAACTGGCACTAGAAGGAGGGCCTAGAAGAGCAAATTGGATAATACTAGGTTTTTTTTTTCACCAGAAAGGTCCCGTAGAGTTCTTCGATTAGCTGAAAAATTCACCACCTCTGATAGAACTTAAGACCCCAATAAGACAAGATTCGCAAGACTGGGGCAACCATCATCCCACCCTTTTTAGCTCCACTCAATCCACCAGGCTTCTCACCAATACCCCAGTGGATACCTATCAATCCACCACCAAATCCATCTCAAGTGCCATTACAGCTGGTTCAACCCATCCAATAGCTGGCTCAACCACCACCAATGGCATTTTTTCAGAATAATCCCTCTCCATTAGAGACTATTCCTAGAGGCTTTCATGATATGCCTAAAAATCCTGAGAAATTTTTTCCCAAATACATTCATGGCGAATCAAGGAGTGCTGAAGAGCACATACAAGCTTTTAAGGACGCTTGTACCAGAGCTCAGATAGCTCACCATGATGTAGTTTGTAGGTTGTTCCCTTATTCCTTAGGGGATATGGTGTACAACTGGTACCTAAATCTTCCTTGTTCTATTCTGAGCTAGACAGACCTGGAGAATGCTTTCATCAATCAGTTCAGAATTTATGTGGATCCAGCCATTTTGTTCCATCAATTTGCTACCATTAGGAAGGAGCCAGGTGAACCTTTTCCCTTGTTTAATACCAGGTTTCAACAAATGTATAGGAGACTGCAGGACCCCTATCTAGTTGCTGAGAATAGTGCCATCCAAGCTTACTTTAGACTTATAGACCCTTTGATTGGCTTATTCCTACAAAGGACATATCAACTGGCAGATATTGATTCCCTATCTAAGGTTTATCATCTAGCTATCAAGCTACAACAAGTTAGCTCTCAACAAGGAAGTTTGGGAGGAGGTTTTCCTTCGATAGGGTATTAGATACCTAGCCCAACCCCTTTATTCAATACCATTCCAGGAATCTCTCCTTCCCATTATGGACCTATGTCTAAGTTGCAGACTCATCCTTCTGTTCTATTCTTCGCTAATGGAACTCCTGACTTCTATCAACAATCACAGGCTCATCATAGTCTGCATGGTCATCATAACCAAACCGGAACACCAAATCATGGCGGTCAACCACTTGTTGCTAAGAATGTTGAAAGTGAAAATATAGTTCAACTCACAAACAAGGTAGAGACCTTGAAGAAAAATTTCTCAAGTTACAAATGACATGGCTCAGCTTAGATTGAACCCTTCTCAAAACCAGGGTAATGATCAGAACAACTACAATCACAACCAAAGGGGTTATTAAGGCCAAAACTCCCCTAATCAAGGTTATCAAAATCAAAATAGAGGATATAACCATAGGCCAAATAACAACTGACAATGGAATACAGGGCCAAATAACGGTGGAGTTTCTCACAATTACCAAGCTAATGAGGACAGGTCACATATTGCAAATGTGGCTAACCTTAATTTTATGACTAACTGGTACAGGCTGCATGATACTACAACTCATTCCGAGGTAAACTGCCCTGAAATGGAGAAAGTTGTCAAGATGGAATAGGAAGACACCCAAACATTCCAAGGGAATTCAAACAAAGGAGGTGACACAGTAGATACAACTATGACTTATGACCTCTTTGAAGAAGAACCCTCATTCCCAATGTAGAGTGAGAATGAACCAAAGGAAGATAGCGATTCGAGGCTTTTCGGACAATAAAGGGAGGACACTTTCACAAGAAATCGGAATAAGGGCTGCCGTTCACCTAGAAATCCAGCACCCACCTAATCATGGTTCCCTTTAAATCAAAGTCTTGATAATAACCTCCTCCACCAAAAGGAGTCACTTTGACTTCCATAAACAAAAGGTAATTAGCACGGAGTGTCATCAAAAAGTAATGTAAAGGCTATAACCCACAAAATTTGAAGTAATATTATTTGCTGAGATGTAAGGGACAAAAACCTCTTTACCATATTTTGGCAGCCCTAAGTGAATTGCCTACTCAGCGAGAGATAGTGTTAGAAACTGGAGCAAGTTGATAAATCGAAAGGGAAAAAAAAGGTAGCCCCTACTGCAGACATGAATGCAGCCTTGTATAGAAGTAAGGTAGGTACTCCACCATTTATTTTGAGTTTAAGAATCTATGGGAAGAACCTACATAATTGTCTATTAGATTCAGGAGCTTCTGGCAATGTTATGCCATTTCTATATGCAAGAAGTTGGGATTGAACCCATTGGAAACAAACAAGAAGGTCATCCAACTTGATAAAACAAAGGTTAATGTAGTTGGAGAATTGAGAAATATATATGTGCAAGTAGGGTCTGACCCTAGAATCCTAACCAACATAGATATTCAAGTAGCAGACATTCTCGAGACTTATGGGATGTTGTTGAGTAGAGATTTGATGAAAAGTATAGGGCGATATCTCTCCCTCGACTTTTCACATATGTGGCTACCATGGAGGGGAATGCCCACACATATTAGGATTGAAAGTGAACCTTGCCTCAAGCATATCATCACTGAGTATGATTGTCCCAATGAAGTAGCCTATTTTGAAACCGAGATAGGGGTTTATAGAAGAGAGGAAATTTTAACCTTTTCGGTTATGGATTCTAAAGACATATCAATACAAAAGTCCCCTGATCCCATTGTTGATGAAAATCAACAGGCGCTGATTGAGAAGCTACAACAAGATCAGCTAGTCTTGGGGGAAGATATCAATCTGCAGAGTCTTCTACTCCCCAATTGGTGCAGGGTACACTACCAAAATCATTCTAAATTGACCTGCCAACCCTGCATCAGCATTTTAAATCATGTCTCCCAATCTCAGGAAACTTGCCAAGTCACATCAAGACTGTTTTAGATCACTTCTCATTTGAAACCAAAGATGCAGTAATGTTGACCAGGGATAAGGTACCTTCAATGGAAGTCCCTTCTCAAATCGAACTTACCCCAGTTACACTTCCAAACTAGCATATTTATGAGGAACAACCCCAAGGTTTGTTTGATATCCTTGCACTCACAAGTATACCAAAACCCAAGGGATTAATTAAAGATACAAGTGACTGTTAGAAGGATACCCTTAGATTACATAATATATTTGAGCAGGAATTGGAAATTGCACCTGAGGAACCTATTGAACACCTCTAACCAATATAGATGCAAAGGATCAAGTGCCCCCACCTATGGCTCATCTATCCAAAATTACCCATAATAACCTCAAAGGGATCAACCCCAGCTCATGATCAGCTATGGACCCTCACATTTGATGGATCCAAGTCCAAAACAGGTTGTGGTGTTGGAATTGAATTAACCAGCCC
>VDFB02148171.1:0-18396 GCA_007258455.2 Sequoia sempervirens
TAAATAAAGGATATATTGTCAATTTGGACAGTTCGTTATTAGGTTTTAGATCTAATGGAAAATATTTTCTTGGCCTGTCTTGCCCTAGAATGTAACTCTATTTTATGAGGGTGTTGTATTATGACTGCGGTAGAGATTGTGATGATTTTTGAGAGTCCAATAGTGGTCATGTTGTCTCTTGATCTTTGAGTGGTGATACTCCTATGAGAAGCTTGCTCTGCAAGTATATTGTAATCCTTGTGATTTACTAAATAATATATTGGGCAGCTTTTGGAGTGTGGGGTTTTTCTCCCAAAAGGGTTTTTCCCTCATAAATCACTATGTCGTGGTATGCATGATATTTATGTTTATTTCTATTTAAGTTTCTGTAACTATTAAAGATTTGTAAATTTTTTGCATTATTCTCCTCCCAAGATTAGTGTAGGAAGTTGTTATGCTACCTTAGCTCCCTTACAAGTGGTATTAGAGCTTGATCACCTTTGGTTTCACTTGTGGGTTGTTGGGTTTTTTGAACTAATCTAGATTTGAGTGGGAGCTTGTGCAAAAGACACTTTATGATCTTGTTGCAAGAATTTTTAGATGGAAAGGTCATCAAGGAGAATAGGGGTGGAGAAATGTTTTTGGAAATAATTTTAAGATGTGGAAGCTAAAGATGGAGGATATGTTGATAGATCGAGATTTGTGGGATGTTGTTGATGAGAATGTTTCAAGGCCCACAGATCCTACTCAGGCTGCTCAATATGATGTTATGGACTGTAAATCCAAGGGTCTAATCAAATTGCGCTTGGTAGACTATGTTTTAATTAATGTTCGTGAAGAGACCTTTGCACAAAAACTATGGAAGAAGCTTGGTGAGATGTATCAAGCCAAATATTTATTGAACAATATTTTCTTGAGGAAGAAGTTGTATTCCTTGAGAATGGAAGAGGGTGGACAAATTACAGACCACTTGGAAGTATTCAAAATGTTGGTGGCTCAGTTGGTGTTAAAATGGACGAGGAAGAGAAATGTGAGATCCTGCTTTGTTCTTTGCTTGATTCATGGGATTCTCTTGTTATGGCTATTGGGAGTACTTATGTTATTTTGAAGACTGAAGATGTGGTGGGTTCTTTGCTTTCTAAAGAGATGAGGAGGAACATATCCATCACTGCCAAGGAGGCCTTGAATGTTTGTGGAAGACCTAAGGAAAAAGGAAATAAGAATGAGAAGCATGACAAATCCAAGTCCAGGGGGAGATTTAAATCTCCTGGAATGTCCAAAGTTATTTGCTAGAACTATGGTAAGCCTGGACATGTTCATAAGGAATGCAAAGAAGAAAACAAGAAGAAAAAGAAGAAAGTCGATTTTGATTTTGAGTCAATGAAGGAAGATGATGACACATTCATTGTAGCTTTGGAAACTCGTGCATGTACAATGATGTATGGTTAATTGACTCAGGTGCATCTTTCCATATGACCTTTAATAGAGATTGGTTTTTTGAATATGAAGAATTTGATGGAGGTAAGGTGTACTTGGGTGATGATTCTCATTTAGACATTCTTGGTCGTGGTAAAGTTAAATTAGGTTTCCTGATGGTAGAATAAAAAGGATTAATGGTGTGTTGCATATCCCTAGATTAGCACAAAATTTGTTGTGTAAGAAAACTAATAGATGCAAGTGTGCAAGTAGTATTTTTTGATGCAAGATGCAAGATGGTTAGAGGTGCTATGGTGATTGCTAGAGGTGTTAGATATGACACATTATATAAGTTGGATGCATGCACTGTTGAGTGCAATAGTACTTCGGGGAAAAGCAAGTTTGTGGAAGAAGTGAGGGATTCATCTTCAACAGATGGTCATGGCTTTTGGGTACCCAAGGGTGCTCTTTCTTCTGAGACAAAGTTACCTACAAAGAAAACTATATTATGGCACCAGAGATGACCACATTGGAGAAAAGGGTATAAGGACCTTGGAAAATAAAAACCTTGTTGAAGGTATGTCTGATTGTAATCTTGAATTTGATTTTTATGAGCATTGCATTTATGGAAAACAAAACTGCGTTCAGTTTTACTCGAGTTGGCATAAATCTTGTGGTGTATTGGATCTTATTCATTCTAATGTGTTTGGTCTTGTAGATGTTCCTTCAATTGGTAAATTCACATATTATGTTTAATTTATTGATGATTATAGTAGGACATGGGTATATTTCCTAAAGAGTAAATATAAAGTTTTTAGTCGATTTAAAGAATTTAAAGCAATGGTTGAGTTGTAGACTAGAAAGAAAATAAAATGTTTGAGGATAGATAATGGTGGTGAATTTTTCTCTAATGATCTTGATAATTTTTTTAAAGATTGTGGTATTCATAGATAGAAGACAACTTTGTATTCTCCACAAAAAAATGGAGTTGTAAAAAGAATGAATAGGACACTGATAGAGAAGGCTAGGAGTATGTTGAGTGGTCTTGGTCTAGAACAAAGGTTTTAGGTTGAAGCTATTGCCATTTCCTGTTACCTGATTAACGAGTCTCCTACATTAGCTCTTGTTGATAAGACGCCTATAGAGGCATGGTCAAGTTACAAGACTTCATTAAGACATCTTAGAGTTTTTGGTTGCAAGGCATATGCACATGTGTCAAAGGAGAAGTGAACAAAGTTGGAGAACAAGGTTGTGAAATGTATCTTCATCGAATGCAGTTATGGTGTGAAAGGATACAAGCTTTGAGATCTTGTTGCATAAAAGGTAATACATAGTAGACGTGTGATTTTTAGATAAACTAAGCCTTCTGTTGTTTCATTGCAGATAAAAGAAAGTAAACAGGAAGATGTGATTCAATTTACTCCTACACCTGAGAAAGTTGAATCGATGCCTAAGGATAGACAAGAAGTTGAGGAGAGCTCATCTAGCTTTGGATCTTTAGATGAGGAGTAAGAACCTCCAACTCAACTTGTTTGTAGGTCTACAAGACATAGGAAACCACCTAAAAGGTATTCACCTGATGATTGGAGATGTAGTTTTGCTTTGAATACTAACATGGATGAGCCCAAATCTGTAGAAGAGGCACTAGGTATGAATGATGCAGAATCCTGGAAGATTGCTATGGATGAAGAAATGACATCTTTGAAAAAGAATGATACATGGGATCTTGTGCCATTTCCTAAAGGACGAAAACCTGTTGGTTGTAAATGGGTGTTCAAGAAAAGATTGATTCATATGGAAGTATTGAGAAATACAAAGCAAGGTTGGTTGTGAAGGGTTACTCTCAAGTTGAGGGTGTTAATTATGGTGAGATATTTTCTCATATTGCAAAAATGAAATCCATTTGATTTTTGCTTTCTATTGCTACTGCTTTTGATTTAGAGGTTGAGCAAATGGATGTGAAAACTACTTTCCTTCATGGTGATTTGGAGGAGAATATTTATATGACACAACTAAAGCACTATGTGGTGAAAGGTAAAAGTAAACTGGTTTGCAAATTGAAGAAATCTTTGTATGGCTTAAAATAGAGTCCTAGGATGTGGTACCAAAAATTTGATACATATGTGTTGAGTTTGGGATTTGAGTGTTCTAAATCAGATTATTGTGTTTATTATAAAACTGATGGTGATTGTTTCCTGTTTATTATATTATATGTTGATGATATGTTATTTATTGGCAAAGGGAAAGGTATGATTTCAAAACTAAAATATCAACTTGCTGCTAAATTTGAAATGAAAGATCTTGGTGTAGCTAAACACATTTTTTGGATGAAAATTAAAAGAGATAGAGTGAACAGAAAGATATGGCTTGGCCAAAGTAAGTATGTCAACTCAATTTTACAGAGGTTTGATATGCATGATTGTAGGCCATTGTGTGTTCCTTTTTTAGTTGGAACAAATTTATCTATTTCAAATTGTCTAAAATCCCCATTGAAGATGGAAGACATGAGTAGAGTGCCTTACCAAAGTGCAGTTGGAAGTTTGTTGTATGCTATGGTTTGTACTAGACCATACATTTCCCAAGAAATGGGAGTTATTTTTGGATATATGTCTAATCTTGGTAGAGTTCATTGGGATGCAGTTAAAAGAGCCTTCAAATATTTGTGGGGTACCTCAGACTATTCCTTATGTTATCATAGTAATATGAATGAAGACAAAATTTCCCTTGATATTCATGGTTATGTGGATTCAGACTAGGTAGGTGATGTTGATTGCAAAAAATCCACCAGTGCTTATGTGTTTACTTTATTTGGTGGTGCAATTAGCTGGATGATTAAGCAATAGGTTGTTGTTGCTTTGTCCACTACTGAAGTAGAGTATATGGCAGCTACTCATGCTTGTAAAGAAGCCATTTGGATTAAGATACTATGTCTAGGTATTGGTATAAAATAAGGTGCAATGACAATTTATTGCGACAGTCAAAGTGTGATATGTTTAGCTAAGAACCTGACATTTCATTCCAGGACCAAGCACATTGATGTACAATATCATTTTGTTAGAGATATGGTCGAAGATGGTAGGGTGAAGTTGGTTAAGGTAGAGACTTAGATGAATGTTGATGATTCTTTAACTAAGCCTGTGAGCACAAAGAAGTTCAGATGGTGTTCAAAGACTATGGGCCTTTCAGCCCTAGCAATTAAAGAGACGATGTTTACACCCTCACGTTGCTCTTGCAAGGTGTTCAAAAAGTGTGATTTTTTGGGAAAATGTGTCAACCTTGCAATTATATGTGGTTTATTGTTGATAGGATGTATATATATTTATATATATGTTTCCTAGTTACACTGATAGGTGTATACAATGGCAACACGAAGTGAAATGTGATTGTGTTAACTTTTTTAGAAAACTTCTAGAATGGTTGACATACATTAAATAAAGGATATATTGTAAATCTAGACTGTTCATTATTAGGTTTTAGATCTAATGACAAATATTTTGTTGGTCATCTTGCCCTAGAATGTAACTCCATTTTATGAGGGCATTGTATTACGGTAGAGATTGTGATGATTTATGAGAGTTTGATAGCGGTCGTGTTGTCTCTTGATCTGAGTGGTGATACTCCTATGAGGAAGCTTGCTTTGCATTATATTGTAATCTTTGTGATTTAATGAATAATTTATTGGATGACTTTTGGGTGTGGGGTTTTCTCACGAAAGGGTTTGCCCGTAAATCATTGTGTCATGGTATGCATGATATTTACATTTAATTTTGCTTAAGGTTTTGTTAAAGATTAATTTTTGCATTATTCTCCTCTCGAGATTAGTGTAGGAAGTTGTTCTGCTACCTTAGCTTCCTTACAATGATAAATTTATTCTTATATTGTAGGTGACATTTTTCTTCTTGGTTTGGAGATCATGGTTATACCTTGTCCTCTATAGTTGTTGATATTACGGATGAGTGTTTTGATTGGGTGAGAGTCATGGGTGATCTTTTTTTTTTGATCAGTAAAAGGTGATATTTTATTGATATAAACTAGGTAAATACAAAAAAGATTTTACATAAGCTCCACCCGAGCAGAAGGGATAAACCCTTACATGCATCATCCCAAAGCTACAATTATTGACACCTCTACAACCTATACACCAAAGTAAGCCCCACAAAGCGACATCCAGAGTCGCCACCTTCAAAGAAACTGTAATCAACATTCATATGAGAAACCCCTATTCCAGCTTTAGTCACGAGATACAAGCTCATAGCACACCCAAAATTCATCATCGGTAAACGTCAAAACCCTGATGTCCATTTGATTTAGCATTCCCGACTTGGCAGCCAAAAAAAAAAAATCACACAACACGATTCGACAAGCCCCCACCTCAGAACCTCAAGCCGCTGTTCCAGAAGCACTTCCACCCACCCGACACCTCCTTCGTAAGCCCCGTTTCTTTCGCGGAAAAACAGATGACACCCTTTCGGTCGCCTGGCTCCTATCCGTTTCCGAACAATGCAGTTCTAACTTCAATTTCTCCCAAGCTACTGCTACTGCTTCTTTGTAGACCTCTCTATCCGTCCGCCACCTCCATCTAACGAACGGGATCAGTCCCTCCTCAGTAACCTCATCCATGTCCTCAATGCCTTCCGAGACATCAAACCCCACGCCCGGCACCACCCACTCCAAGAAGGACTCTAATTTCCCTAGCAGAGCTCCATCGAACAATTTCAGCATAACCCATTTAGTTTCCTTTGCGTCTTCTCCCAGCTCCATTGCCCACGCAAAGACCATTGAAGCTATGTCCGCATTGAGTCGCCCCCTGTGCGTCGCTTCCATGAAATGCGGCCCTAAGACCGCTACCACCGTGTCCACAACTTCCTTTCGGTGTATTTTTAACACCTGTTTCATTCGCTTCATGGTGGGGGGGGCCAAAAAAGCCTTTTTGCTGCAATTTGGTTGAGAAACCCCACATTGCCTCCATTACTGATCAGCTTCACACCTTCGGAGACTGCTAATAGCGCATGAAACAGAATGATCAAAACTCCATCAGACCACCATAAAAACCCCATCAACTTGCATTCGAAAACTAGCACCGCCGCCAGTTTCACAGCTCCATTTGAATGCATTTTGTACAATATTCCCGTCACTCCATACAAATTTAATTGTCTTTCATCTTCGCCATTAAAGCCTCAGTCCTTTATTAAACGGCACGTCCTTCGCCTCCCAAATGCAAACGTCATCACCCTCACATCCGGCATACATATTGCCACCTCGGATGAGGACTTTATTTCTTACTGTTCGACAAAACACACTTCCCCAAAACACCTTCCGCGGAATCATATCTGCCAGATAGATCATCCACGCTGGAGGGGCCGCTACAACGTCACCTTTGAAAATGAGACCTGTCGCTACATCACACCATGAAAACAATTAAAAATAGCAATTTCTAAAATCTTCAATGGCTAGTTTTTCAACTACATCAAACGACACAGCCCATTTGGACAGAATATCCGCGTCCTGATTCCCCTCCCTTTTAATATGACTGACAACAAAGTCTTCAAAACTTTCCAATATTTCACCAATTGCTTTGATATAATTTTGTAAATGCCACGCCTTTAACTCCCCAAATTTAATGGCCTGAATAATTAATAGAGAATCGCCTTCAAGGTGCAACTTCTTAACACCATATTGTTTTGCCAATCTCACCGCCAGAAGGGCAGCTTTTGCTTCAGCCAGGTTGTTCGATCCATCCTCTAATTTTTTTGCTGCAAGAGCTACAGTATTACCCAGGTGATCCCTGAGAATCACACCAGCACCAGACGGACCAGGATTACTTTTCGCTGCTCCATCAAAATTCGCTTTAATCCATCCAATCTGAGGCCTAGTCCATTTCACCTCCAGATTTAACTCCTTGGTAGGCTTTACTTTAAAAGAACCTGGCCATGATTTGATCCGGATACCAGGCCAAGCTCTTTGAATTCTCCTGTCTTCCATCGAAAAGGAACACCGCAAATTCTGTGGCATAGAGACAGCACTACTTACAGTCTCTTCAATACTGTGTTCAATCCGCCATAAGATCCTTGCTAAGGATTCACTTTTCTCAATAAAAATTCTTCTGTTTCTTTCTTTCCAGAGCTCCCAAATCACCAAAGAGGGCGTCACCACCCAAATACTAGATAGAAAGGAACCTTTCATCAAGCAGGGCCAGCTTTCAAACACCTCACGAACCGTCCTGTGCAAGGGGCCCTGCCATCCCAACTTCTGTCGAACAAAGTTCCAGCAACTAGAAGCCATCTCACAATGTAATAACATATGATCAGCCGATTCTTCATCTCTGTTACAAAGAACGCATTTGGACGGGCCAGCA
The DNA here is from genome assembly GCA_007258455.2 of Sequoia sempervirens. Taxonomy (NCBI): domain Eukaryota; kingdom Viridiplantae; phylum Streptophyta; class Pinopsida; order Cupressales; family Cupressaceae; genus Sequoia; species Sequoia sempervirens. The sequence goes on from VDFB02148171.1 coordinate 7,751, forward strand.
AAACCCAACCGCCTCCTCCTGTCCCCAGTCAAAATTCTCCCTCTGATAGCTAGCCAAGCAAAGGAACCTGCTTTTGGCAAAACATTTTTACTCCAGCATAAGTCCTTAGCCCAAAAAACCTCTCGTTCTAACGAATCTAGGAGTTGATATCCTATTTTAACCGAATAAGAGCCAGAGGAAGAACCGCACCAAACCAATTTGTCTTCATTACCAGTAATAACAACTTTCCTTCCCTGCAACAGCCTCTGCATGGTCTGGACCTGATCTTCTGAGAGGTCCTCACCCCTAACATCTTTCCACACCCATTCATTACCTAACGGGCCCACCTTTAAAGTCAAGTAATCACATACCTTAGTTCCCCATTTAAGAGAGAAATACTGTTTGAGAGCCAAAATGTCAGCCCCATCTCCAAAGTTTGGCAGACCCTCCCACGAATCCTCCCAAAATTTAGCTTTCGCACCATTACCAATTTGCCAAGAAAGATGATCTAAAATCACATGTCTGCAAGAAACAATAAAATTCCAGATTGCCGAACCTTTAGGAGGGTTGCAAATTGTGAAAATTCTTTGCTCCTCATTAGAATCTAGATATTTTGCCTTCAAGATCCTAACCCACAAAAGCTCAGGATTAGCATAAAGATTCCAGACAAGTTTCGCACCCAGAGCCTCATTTAGCAACTGCCAATTCCTTAGACCAGCACCACCCCGGTCCTTCGCCTTGCAAATTTTATCCCAAGCTAATAAAGGAATTTTATCTTCTTCACTAGCCCCATTCCAGAAAAATTTCCGCATACGCTGCCCTATCGAGTTTAGAATTTTCTTAGGGATTTTCAAACACATCATAGAGTAAATGGGGATAGTAGAGATCACAGATTTAAGCAAAAGAATTCTTCCAGCTGAAGTAAGCCACTTACTCTTCCAACCTTCCAAGCGCTTCACACAAGAATCCACAAGATCCTTCCAAAAACAAGCTTTATTACCCCCAACAAACAAAGGTATACCTAAGTATTTTCCAGGGAGGGAGCCAATCTTCATTGCCAGAATATGACTAATATTAAGCTGCCTTTGAACAGGGGTATTAAAAAAGAAAATTTTGGATTTATGCCAATTAAAGCATTGTCCCGATGCCAAACCATAAAGATCAAGCGTGCTCTTCATCACCCTAGCTTCACTCAAGGAGGCATCCCCCATCAAAAAGGTGTCATCCGCAAACTGCAAGTGAGAAATAGGTTCAACCCCAACTGCAACTTTAATGCCTTTCCATAAATTCTCGGAACATTTTTGAGCAATTAACCTACCTAAAACCTCAGCCATGATAATAAAGAGAAAGGGTGACATCGGATCACCTTGTCTGATACCCTTACGCGAGTCAAAAAAACCTTGAGGGTGCCATTAACCAAAACAGAAAACCTCGGAGAGCTGATACAGCTTTCGACCCAAGTCCGCCAAGCCAACCCAAAGCCAAACTTTTCGAGCACCTTCAACAAAAAACCCCTATCAACCTCATCATAGGCCCTTCTAATATCCAGTTTAACAAACATTTTCTCAATTTTTGCCATTCGAACAGAATGAATGGCCTCATGGGAAACAATTATGCCTTCAAAGATCGAACGATATCACAATGCCATCTATAACTCAATACCACATATTAGTGGGATCTTTGGATTTGATGTGGATTTATCACTTTGTGATGTATGATTTTTTATAGTAGTTGTTGGTGTCATGATGAGCTCTTCGATTTTATCTTTTACATGTAGTGATATTTCATTGATACCTTTAGTTATGTTAATAGGATATGCTTATCTTCACGTGGTTTGGAGAAGTTGATAGCTTGTTACCATGGAGGAAACTTGGATTCTTTGGTTGAGGTGCTAGTCATGATTTTTTAGTTTATACATTTTATCCTTAGTTTAGAGGATGGCTTTGTTATACCATTATGTATTCTTGATAGTACGCAATATATTATTTTGAGATATCATTCTTGATAGTACATAAGAATGATATAGGTGATCATGGGAGAAAATATGTTCATTAGAGGCATATGATATTATTTTAAGGACGTGTAGATCATGACATCATGGAGAGTTCCTAGTTTCTTTATTGATCATGCAAAGGGAGCTTTGGTAGTGATTTAAGGTAGTCTTCTAGTATTGAGTATAGTGATCATTTTTCCTTGGAGATTTTAGGTATTATGGTGATGTAATTGGAGTTAGCATGGTATGGTTAATTGGATGCTCATGGGTACTTAATAGACTTTGGTGAGTTTGGAGATCTCTTGTTTATAGAGATTGTGTGTTAATAAAACTACTTGTTTCAATGAGGTAGAAGATTGAGAAGCCTACAGCTAGATCTAGACATGAGTTCAACATGGACTTGATGAGGAGATTATTCATGGAGTGAGTCATGGTGACTTATTATATCTCAATAGGAGCACTCTCATTCCCCAATCTTTGTCCACTCAATAGAGAACAATCTATTAGGTATTGTCCACCTTGTTTTCAGATATATTTTATTTTGTACTATACTTTCTCATGGAATTATCCTTGAGTTGTGGGTGTTAGTTATAAAGTTTTTATTTGAGGATTACTTGGCATGGTTCATTTTAATTTATCTCCTTATGTATATGAGTTCATTATGAGGATATTTTTTAAGGAATTTAAGGGATGGTTTGAGCATTTTCCTTAGTTTTGGGAATGGATTTTTTGGTTTGGTATTCCTTTGATTTGAGAGGCTTACATCCTAGTTAGTATATTGATATGTCATGTGTTTGACCTTGGGTTTGAATGGTTGGATGTTGTGGAGGATTTTCTATTTGCGGTTTTTGGAAGGAGATCTCACTTTCCATAACTTAAGCACTTAGAGGTGTTGGTAAAAGGACATTCTACATGGTTTTTATTTTCAAGTTCTCTTTATAATCTAGTGCTTCTTCTTAGAGGTTTCATGGATCTATTATTATTACTATGTTTGTGGTTATTTATAGTTATTTTAATTCATTATTTTGTAGTAATAACATGGAAGATCTTTGATCTCATTCTTATATTATGTGGAGATCTTGGGAGAGCTATGGATACCAGTGGTGAGAGTTTTTTTTATAGATTAGTTTGTAGGTTTGCATATAATTGTGTATTCTTTGGTACTAGATGATATTGATGATATTAGACACATATTCTTGTGAGTGTTGTTGGTTGAATTTTGGATACTTTGATTATTTCTCAATTTTACATTAACTAGGGAATGGGAGTTCTAGGATGTATATATGTCCTTTATTGGATGATCTCATTAAACTATAGTATTAAATGTTTTCAAGACTTCTTTGTGCAAGAAAATGTATATACACATACATGTGATTATGGATTGGGTTGGATATGTTGATGGAATAAGGTCTACAAATAATTGATATGATAATGAGTATAGCTTATTTTTGAGGTATGATTAGTTGGATGTGTTATCAACTATTTGTGGTTGTTATTCGAGTTATTTATAAGTTCTTGATAGCTACTTAGACCTATTTTTTATCATTATATTTGGTGTATTTGGTGGGGTATCAATTTTAGACAAGATTTATGGTTCTATGTGGCATTTGATGTGACATCTCTTTTAAATAAAATCTTATATTTCTTATGTTGGCAAGATGGAGGATGATATGGATCTTGTTTAATATGGTGGTCACCTTGGTTATTGTTATAATATTGATGGAGCATATTGACACTTGAATGCTTTGATGATATATTTTGGTGTAAGAGTTGGTATAGAATGCTCTATACCATGCAAGATCTCATTTGAAGATTATATCCACCTAAGATCTAGGAACTTCTATGAAAGTACAAGAGAGATTGACTATAAAAGAATAATATTATATAAAAGGATGCAAATGATAGATTACAATTTGATTGATTCACAAATGAGAACCCCTTGGTTATATAGCCAAGGTGAGAAATAGGATTTGACAAGATCATGAAAAATGTCTTAATTGTATGATATGAGACAAAAAAAATTAAATTACCTAGGACACAAGAAGTAAATGACATAAGATGATATAAGATTCCAACTAAGACTTCTAAATATTCCTAGGACCTAAGTAAACTTAACATGTGAATATGACCTACTAGATGAACTAGTTAGGTAAAATACCCATTTCACACCAACACATCCCCTTAAGTGTAACTTAGTGAGGAATAAACTAATGCAAATGATGCAAAGATGGGTCTCGACTATGAGGCCATGTTAGGTACCCATGCAAAAATATAATATTTCATAAATGGAGAAAAAGAGAAAACCCAATGGGAAAAAACTCCTTCCCAAAAGAGATGAAAACAAAGTGCTCTCACTGAAGGATGAGAAGGAAAAAACCACATGTGAGGAAAAAGAACCCCCATAAGAGAGAAGAAGATATACCATTCAACCCCCCCTCAATGTAGATTCTCCTATGAGATGTTTGACATTAATGTTGAAGATGATCCAATCTCAATGAACAACATTTCTCTCCTTAGGAAAAAGAAAACCAAGATGTTATGTAGGATGTATTGTCATTCATGAAATAAAGATGAGGGAGTAAGGATGAAGTGTGATGTCTCTAAATTATGCTCAAGTGTCTCCATGTTGATGTCAAAAGTTGACACACTCCAAAGAGGCATTCTAGGCTATGTTGATGAAGAGAGAAACCCAAAATCTAGTAGAGATTATTGTGGAACATAATATAAAGATAAATGTGACTCCTCCAAATGTTGACCAAATATCGCCACATCAATACCAAGCTATGAAAAATGATGAGAAAGAGAAGGAAAAATTGTATCAAAATTCTCCCCCACAATATCTAGAGAAGAAGATGTAACTCCATACGAGGTAATGCTAAAGAGGACAAGGATATCCTCAATAGTGTCCTCAATTATGCAAGAAATGACCTAGAAAACAAACTTGAAATGTCTATCAAGTACTCATCCCAAGTACTCATATTTGAAATATAATGTATGTCCTATTGCACTAAATCAGAAGAAACAAAAACTATGGCAACATGAGCATCATCAGATGCAATATAAGATGTAGGAGATGAGATATCAATGCATGTCATTTGACTACATTTATCATCCAATAAATTATATACACTAGATTCTTGAATGTGAACATAAAATGATTTTTCAACTGTTAGATTACTAGATTCCTTAGCCTCAAGATGTTGACTCATAGATGAAGAAGATGAACCCTTTAAATCTAGATTAAGAGCTATAAAAACTAAAGTCTCAATATAATTCTTTGTAGGAGAAGGAGAAGTCTTTGTGTCATAAAAAGAACCATACCTTTCCCAATCAGTAAGAAATACTACTATTTTATCATCAATTGGTCTGTTAGATCCATAGGAAAACTAAGAGGGGGGGTGAATCACTTGTATACTTAAAAATATTTAATCCCTCAATATCATTCAAATCCTTGTTAGCCCTTAAACCGTTATCATGTATTAGCAGAATGTAAGCATATGAAACAGTAATGCAAACACATCCAAACACATAAGAATACTAGATTTACGTGGAAATCCCAAGAAGGGAAAAACTACGATGAGGATTAGCTCACATATATATATGAATTGCAACATCAAATACAATTAGGCTCACTACCTAAAAAAGGAAGAAGGGCTCACTACCAAGAAGAAAGAAGATAGAAGAAAATTGTTACAAAGAGATTCACTATCTTAGGGAAATAGGAGAAATCCACCACTAAAACCTTATGCCATCCACAACCTTTGGCTCACTACCTCCAAAAACTTCAAGCACACTAAAAATGTAGACCCTTCTACTCACTGCATTGGATTCATGCATTAATCTCACACTCAAAGCACCACACTTAATAAAATTCACATCTTTTAGACACCTTCTATAGATCCACACACATCTCCAACAATTTACCGTATATACCATCTACAACCTAAAAAATCTCAATTAGGTCAGACTTAATGAAACGTATGCACCTAAAACGTGCAACACTAAAATAGGTCAGCACCAAACACTTCAACGGTGGAAAGAAGTGAAGGATGACCACACCAAGGGTTAATTAGGACTCAAATCTACATCACCAGAATACTCAACACATTAACAATCCATGAGGTACCTCCACAAATAGCGCTATCATGCCAAGTCGGCCAAACCTAAACTAACACTATGAGCAACCACATACATGCTTCTCTAGGTCACACAAACCACAAAAAAACACTTCAAAACATCCACACAACATCTCAAAATATTCTAGCATCATCAAAATATTCTGCAACTTTTCCACAACTCCTGAAACTGAGAACACCATCATTTTGTGCAACTAGACATACTGGCAAATAACACAACTTACTAACCAACCTTGCGATTCACCTCAGCTCCTAAAACCTCAAAGGAAGGAAGTTGCATACAATATAATCTCATTCCCAAATCCACAAGACAAGAAACTTTACTGTGGAGAAATGCAGAGTAATCTCATTTCTCTCAGACAACCTTCTACACAACTTTCACTGTAAAATGATCCAAAACCTGAAACTATGGATATAGAACCTCTAAACACCTTTGATCATCATATCCAAACCAAAAAATCATACCTTCAACCATGAAGAAATGTGGAGCACAACACTGAACACACCTCTATCACATTTCACACTCTATTATTTAAATTTTCTCAAAAGCACTTGGAAACCAAGTGAACTTACTGCAACTACAACTCTTATCCATCAAGACATCAATGATAACACTAACCACAAAAAAATATTAAAAAAACCACAACACATTCATATTAGTACAAGCACTTGACAACACCAACCATCTCCATACTATTGACATCAATGACCAACACTAACAACTGTTTACATCAATGACAACACCAGTAGCATACTTGCAACAATCTCCCACTTTTTCATTGATGGCAACACTAGATCTCTAAAAAACAATCAACAACAAAAGAAACCAACAAAAACTCTGCAACAAGAAACACTCCCCCTAATTGGGGCAACTCTTCATACTTCACACTCTCATTCTCGTGCTCTTGAACACTCTTTCCCCTTGTGGTCTTCAAACCAAATTTAATCAACTCTCTTCTACAATACTCCTTTGAACTATGGTTTTTCAACCAAATTTCTCCCCCTTTGACATCAATGGTAAAGGGCCATAAACTCATCCAACTCTCTTTCCTGCATACTTCACACTTCATTGCTCTTTCTCTTTTCTGCATTGTACTCTTTTGCTCCCCCCCTTTGACAACATTCAAAGGGCAACACCTGAACCTTTCACACATCATCTGCATAGAATTTTTCTTTTTGGTTTTCCCTTTTGACATCTGCATAACCACTTTGACACCACTTGCAACACCCATAAGCAATTGCACTCTCCCCCTTAGGGGCACAAAATATGCTCCATCATACTATACCAACTAACTTGACACTACTACCTACTCCCCCTGAGAGGTAGCCTTCAACATCAGTCTAGGACCAAGAATATATCTTGAAATTCTTCCTGAACAAATGCACCAACCTATTCATCTAGTTAAAAGGAGGGGCAATAACTCCTAGCTTTTGCTGAAGATACTGAAAAGTATCTTTTGGAAGAGCCTTTGTAAAGATATCTGCAACTTTATCCTTTGTAGGCACATACTCCAACTTCACCTCATTCTTTGTAACTTTATCTCTTAGAAAGTGATACCAAATAGAGATATGTTTTATTCTTGGGGTATCTGTAGGATCATGATGGGCCAAAAAGTGGCGATATGATGGGTATGTGTAGGGTATGTGGCTGACAACTTTTTTTTACCCAAAATTGATGAAACGAAAAGGGTTTTTAAAGGAGATTTTCAGCTTTCCACCAATATATTATGCTTTGCTTTGAATTTAATAAATAATTATTATTAATTTTCTATTTGAATTGAAGTTAAAAGTCTTGATTAATAGGAGTTGATTGAAAAAATCTGCAAAGCTTTCAAATGGTATCACTGACTTTTTTGAATATGAAACGTACATCACACATTCTATGCTTCACGTTCTATAGGATTAAAAAGAATTTCATGAAGTTTTGACATTAGAGTTAAGGTATTTGATTCTCTGAGTTTATATTTTTTAAAGTTGTAATAAAAAATTCATAATTAATTATTTACTTAGAAAAATTACAAAAAAATATGCATCACATTGGACATGGAGTCCTCTACTTATATCTAAAATATTATAAAAATATTATCATTTTATTGTGGTTAGGGTGTGGTCCAGGATAGACGCCTACTTATTTTTCCACTGAAATTTAAATGTCACTATTGCATTGAAATTTCAAATTTTCACGAGGATATATATATTTTTTAAAATAAACCTAGTAGTTTTAGAAAATACCATTCAATTTTCTACATATTCTATTCTTACATACTTTTGAAATAATATAGATAACTTATTCAAATTTTTACGTCAAGTTGCCTAACTTTGATTTTTTTGAATTTTTCACCACTTAAGGGCCTGTTTTTTCCATGATGATCTTGCACATACCCCTTGAATGCATTACCAAGTTCTTTGAAATATTGATAGCACTTGTATTATCACATAAGATAGAAATAGGTTCATCATATGGTACTCTGATATCCTTCAATGTTTACTTCATCCACAACACTTGTGTGTAGCATGATGCTGCTGCAATATACTCTATCTCTGCAATAGATAATGACACTAAATCCTACTTATCACTCAACCAAGAAACCAATCTACTTACAAGAAAGAAAGCACCACCACTTGTACTTCTTTTTTCATATGTATAACTTTCCCAATCTGCATCTGTATATGCACTCAAGGAGAATTCAATATCCTTTGGATACCACAAACCATAGTTCAAAGCGCCCTTCAAGTATCTAAATATCCTCTTTATTGCTGCAACATGAGATTCTTTGGGATCTTCTTGAAACCTAGGCACAAGATAGATTGCATGCATGATATATGGTCTAGTAGTAGTTAGATATAACAATCCTCCAATCATTGATCTATATTTTCTTTGATCAACCTTAGGTGATTCATCATTTTTTCTCAACTTACAACCAGTAACCATAGGAGTACACACCGGTTTAGAATCCTTCATTCCAAACCTCTTCAACATTTCCTTGACATATTTTGATTGTGAAATGAAAATACCTTTTTCTGATTGACTAATTTGTAATCCAAGGAAGAAATTCATCTCCCTACACATTGAAATTTCAAACTCTTTTTGCATCTCATCGGAAAACTTCTTGCACATACCTTCATTTCCTCCAAAGATACTGTCATCTACATAAATGACCATAATCATGATTTTTTCTCCTTCAAACTTGAAGAAAGGTTGCTATCTATAGTACCTTTTCTGAATCCTTGTTGCAACAAGTACTTATCTAACCTTGCATACCAAGCTCTAGGTGCTTGTTTGAGTCCATATAATGCCTTCTTCAAACTATAGACCATATCAGTATCATCTGATAATTGAAATCCTTCTGGTTTCTCAATGTATACCTCTTCTTCCAACTCAAATTTTAAGAATGCATACTTTACATCCATCTAATATAATTTGAAGTCTTTATGTGCTACACAAGATAAAAACATTCTAATGGCTTCCATTCTAGCCACCAGAGCAAAAGTTTCTTCAAAGTCTATTCCTTCTACTTTTGAGTAGCCCTTACACACAAGTCTAGCCTTTTTTCTGACAAACTTTCCATCCTCATTCAGTTTGTTCCTAAAAACCCATTTAGTTCCTATCACATTCTTATTTACTGGTCTTGGGACCAATTCCCAAGTCTGATTCTTCTCAATTTGTTCCAATTATTCTTTCATAGCCTTTATCCAATTCTCATTTTTGCATGCCTTAGTCACTATTTCAAGTTCCACCTCTAAAAGTAAACAAAAATTTACTTGTTCCTCTCTCATAGTTTCTTTCTTCCTTGTCAACACACCTCTTCTCTTATCTCCAATTATTTGATCTTCATAATAGTTCTTTTGCACATACTTAGGAGTCTTAAGGATCTTTTTCAAAGCTTCTTCCTCTTCAACTATCATCTCTTTTTCCTTTTTCTTCATCCTTTTCTTCTTAACCGCAAGGGGATTCATCAGAGTCATATCCTTCTATAAGTATTGAAATCTGTAGTGGTTCTTCATCCCCCTTAACACTTGCACTTTCAACAATCTTGTTCAACCTTTTATTATAGCACCAATAAGATTTTCTTCTTGTAGAGTATCCAATGAAGATTCCTTCATTAGATATTGCATCAAACTTTCCTAGGTTTTCTTCATCTCTTCTGATGCAACATTTTCTTCCAAAAACTTTGAAAAAATTTATAGTAGGAGGTTTACCATTCCATAACTCATAGGGAGTTGTTGATCTATTCACTCTTGCTTGAAATCTATTAAAAATGTAGGCTGTAGTATGAATTGGTTCTCTCCAATAGACATCTGGTAGATTGCTTCCTTCATCATTGTCCTAGTAGTTTCTTCAACTATTATATTCTTCCTCTCTACAACTCCATTCTACTGAGGAGTCCTAGGAGCTGACAAATGTCTCTTTATTCCATGATATTCACAAAAACTATTAAACTCATTTGAGGTGAACTCACCACCTCTGTTAGACCTTAAGCACTTAATTTTTACATCCATTTCATTCTCAACCATAGACTTAAATCCTTTAAACTTAT
>VDFB02148172.1:0-48394 GCA_007258455.2 Sequoia sempervirens
AGAGTTTGATCAGCAGGCTTTCGTTTGGGCTCGATCGGAGGCTTTTGCAGAATTGCTATTTTTAGCAGTTCCTGGCAGGCAGTGTGGGACCCCTGCTATTTTTAGCAGTATGGCTTTGGCAGTATTCGGAATCACTTCAGAGTTCGTCAGCATCAAACGGATCAGTCATCGGATGAGTATCGAGGAAGATATTAATATTTAATTGCATTAATTAAATATTAATTATTTAATGGTTATAATATAAAGTTATAATATTAATTTATAACTTAAGTGATTTCTCATTGAGGGGTGCGCCATCATTGAAGGGGCCAAAATTGACATTTGATTTATATTAAAATATTCAACTGAGACTATGGAGAAATTGAAAGAATTAAAAGTGAATATTTTAATGAAACCCTATTTTTAAGGAAATCGCACTTTTCAGCTTATTAGAGGATTTGCCTTGGGTTTTGAGCCATTATGTGATTATTGGATTTTGAGAAACTGATCAAATTGATCTGAGCACAGAACCTTAGGGTTTGAACTCGAATTCCTTGGGGAACGAGCCATCTCCAGCGGAAAGCAATTCAGAGGGTGTGAAATATCACTTGATCTATTGCCAGCAGAGGTTTTCTCACACAGAGGAAATCATTGATCTTCAGAGTTAATTCATTTACAGAGCTTTAGCATATTCTTTCATCCAGAGATCATCTATTTACCTGGGCGCACATATTCTTCATCTTTCAGAGACATCAGAGGGAGGCCGTACTTTTTAATTTATTGCTGATTGCTGTCTCAGCCATACAACTGTACTAGGGCCGTACCATCCCTTTTGAGGCGTATTCTTCAAGGTGAGCAAAACGCCTTACATCTTGGACTTCTGTCTTCAGCAGTGGAGGCGCCTAAAGGTCTGGACTTGTTTGCAATCATTAAACCAGAGGAGAAGTACTTATTCATTGCAGCCGTACAAATCTGTACCTTCTTCAGCTTGCTGGTTACCAGGTTTTCTCAATAAAAATTGTTGTTCTTTATTGCATGCTTCAAAATCTTATTGTATTGTTTCCAGTTGAGCAAAATAAAGAAACGCCTTCATTCTAGCTTGTATTTTCTGCACATATTGAAGATCTAGCATTTTTATAGAATTTATTATTATTTTCTATAGTACCTTTCAGAACATGCATCAAAAACTCAAAAGATTTGCAAAAAAGCCAAAGCGTCGAGGAAAAAAACCTAAAAACACGGTCCGAATCGATTATATAAAGGAAACTAGGGTTTTCTACATCAAACTAAAATTAGAAATCAAAATTGCAAGCAAAATAGATGGGGAATGATGCCCTTGCATCAGGCTCCCCAAAGGACTGAGAAATCATGTGCTCCTACACATGAGGTAAGAATCAAAAACTTTTCCCTCTATTTTTTTCCTCTTCCTCCAACATTGCTCAGGTACAATCACCAAGTTCCTTTGAAAACATTGTACCAATTTCCTTGCTTCCTTCCTAGATTCAAACCTATCATATATACTACTCCTTTGTAATATCCTTTCCCATTCAGCTGCATACCAAATAGTATAATTGATTGGATAGAAGTTTAAGTTTCTCATATCCTCAAACTCATATTCCCTATTGAATTGTTTGTCAATTTCTTCAAAATCATCCTTCCATAATAGCCCATTTTGTATTTTCCCATACATAACATATCTCACAATATCCTTACAAAAGTAGGAATAGTCCACACCATATTTCTTTATAGACCTCTCATTATATAACCTATCAACAAAATGTAAACCAATGCCTTCATAAAAATCTTAGAGTTTTACCTCTTCTTGTAGCTCTGTTGCAACCTCTTTATCATAGGCTGCCACCCGTCTCTTCGCATCCTCAACTGTTCTATCAACAAACTTCTCCATCACATTCATTGTACATTCACAAGAATCCACTTTATAAAAGGAATTTGAAAATGGATATACGATATGATTTTCTAATGCCTCCTTATACCAATCTATGCCTTCAATCTTTATTGCTACAACCTCTGCAACTACATCTATGGATTCTTCATTGTTTGCGCCTCTCTCTTCACTCTTCTGGAATCTTTTAACCCAAGCTTTTTCTATTAATTATTTCTTTCCATCTCTTTTATCTAAACCATTCCTATTGTCCACTCTATATTCATATTTATTCTTTCTAAACTTCCCAAGCTATTTTTGTTTGTTTCCCTCCTTTCTCTTGTATCTTTTCTTTGTCATTTCTTTCTCATCTACAAGCTTCCACATTTCCATCTCATATTCATACATCTTTTCACTATCCATCTCCTCAACCTTTTCGTCTTCTTCTTTCAAACTAGAAATTTCATTCAAAGCCTTATTATTTAAATCAGCTTGCAACTTACCTTTTATCTAATCTACTCCTGCAATTATTTCATCTTTCTTCTTTTCCCTTGTTTCAACTTCTACTAGCACGTCCTCTTCATGAAATGCCATTGCTTCTTCCCATTTCTTGAGCAATCCTTCAAAGCTTCCAATTTGTTGTCTTTGGCTATCCTATTGCAATATGAATTCTTCATTCATGGTCACAATATTCTTTTCATTTCTTCCATTCTTTTTCAAAGTTTCCCCTTCATCATATCCTACAACTCCACTTTCCTTTTCTACTGTTCTACACTTAACCTTCCATACTTTATTTTCTAGAGTTTTGGGCTGATGTCTTCGTATTACAACACTTGTCATTTCTGAGTCATAGACTAAACTTTTCTTTAGATCCTCTCCTCCATGCTTCCTTACTTTCCAACTTACCTTATCTTCTTGTCCCCCCTTGGATTCTATCATACCTTTTATGTTTGGTACTTGCTTGATGTCATAAACTCCATCACTAGTACCTTCTACTTTACACCTTCTCAACTGTCCCTTAATAAATAATTTATTCTGCCAACTTGGTACTATATACCCATGATTCACCAATTTCTTTCTCTCCTCATAAACTTTCCTATCCACATCCTTACTTCTACATATATGCTAAAAATTAACATTTTATTTTCTACTTACATAACCAAAATTAGCATTACAACTTCCTTTTACTCGCTGCCCCGAATTGCTTCCATCATTGACTTATTTTTTTTTAACCTTTCCTCTTCAAAGGCATCTTGCCCTACTTCTGCAACATCTTCCAAGGCATTGTGAGACTCTAGGGTTTCTTCCTCATATTATTTATCAAACTACAAACCTTCAGCATTGACCTTTTCTTCATTCTCAGATACTTTGCCGTGTACCATCATTGCAAACTTTTCTTGACATACTGCTGCAACTCATCTCCTCTCATTCTCAACTTCAACTCTTTCTTCTCTTGCTTCTCTTGCTTTGTATTTCATCATTTTTAAGGTCTTATTCTTGACCTTTCCCACAAGGTTTCTCATACTTGCATACACATACTTAAACACAACATTAAATAATAAAACCAGAGACCAAAATGTCTCAATGATTGCCTCCTGTATAGACACCTTCCTCTCTTCTTTACTTCTCCTTTTGAGTGCTTCTTTATGTACTTCTTCCTTGTTTTCCTTGAATTACTTTACAATGTGAACTTCCTGCATCTCTTCCTATTCATGTTGCTTACTTGGAAACTCTCTGATGTCCCAATTTTGGTGGACTCCTCCTATATCTTCATCTTTCCTTCTCAAGATAGTCATCCTTTTCCTTCTTCTCACAATCATCTTCACTATCCACTTCACTTTCTTTTTCATTGGACAGTACCAAATGTAATCTTGGCTTCTTTCTTGAAGCCTTTGCTTCACCAATAACTTACATCTCTCCAAATCTCTTCTTAATTCTTCCATTTCTCTTTCAAACTTTGCATTTTTCTTTTTCATGTTTTCTTTCATCTTGTCTCTCTTCTTGAGACTCTCCTTTCCAGAATGTTGCTACATCTTTCTATCCCTTCTCCACTTTTCCTCATGATACCTCACCTAGGGATTTCTTCCTTTTCTTCTCGACCCAGTCTTTTGGTACCCAAACTCTTCTAATAAACCAATCAATGTCCAATACACATACTTAACCAAATACCAATCATCATAACTAATTTCTCTTGCCTAGATCTTTTGAGCTTTGATACCAAAATGATAACACACCTTATTTGAATCAAGCCAAACAACACTACACGTCAATCAATCAAGTTAAGGTTTCTCAACTCACTCAACACTACTCAGACCAACACAATGTAGAGGCACCTTATGGAGGCACAATCGAACATGTATTAACATTGCAAAAAATCGGCCTTATTCATTCAGAACAACAATACTCATTAGAAGGTGATGTGGAAAGAGAAACAATAGAGTCGGTAGAAATCCTTCCAAAGCATTGCTTAGTCAGACATTTGAGGAACATACATTAAAACCAAATCAACAAACATCCATTGCAATATGACAAAGAAAGATAAGCAAGGATAGCCACATTCCATTTTCATTCAACTCATACGACATTTGTAATTCAACTCCACTAAGCAAATCAGAAAAACATGGAAGCAAACACAAAACAAAACACAATGGAGACGATTTCTCAAAGTAACAATTTCCTTATTGTTGACTGACTCCTCTCCATTCGGTTCTCTCACCCAAGATGTCTCTTAGGAAAAAAGGACTTTCTCTCAAAACCATTGCTCGATACCTCAAAACTATTGCTTGATGCTTGTTCTTGGCTCAACATTTTTGTTCCCCAATCACCCGTCCATTTCCACATAGAAACTTTTTCTTTTCTTTTTCTATTCTTGTTTCCAAGAATCATTTCTTTTCTTTCTTTTCTCCCCTAGTCATTTCTTCCTATCAAAAACTCCTCACACCCGTCATAGGCAATGCCTCCTTACCTAATCTAATTAGCAGCACAAGTGAAACTCCAACTACCTAGTGTGATCTCCTATTCCTATTGGTGTAACTGTCTTCTTTTTTCTTAAAATTGCTTTCCTTAACTGCCCCCTCTCTAGGCATATAGACCTCTCTCTTCTTCCCTCTTAATCTTTAGGATCGGCTTCCCCCACTCTTTCCATAATCATTTTCTTTTACTTGGTAGCCACTCCTTCCCAAGATGGGGTGATCTCTTATTTCTTTTCAAGAATCATTTTCAACTGCCTTCCTTTGTTTTCTTTTTGGCACTTCAAAGGGTTAGTGAACAACCTTTCTAGCAACCTATTGCCTACAAAAAAATGACACGTATTTACATCCAAATAAGGACCAAGAATCGAACACAACAAAACAAAACCAACAACATATTCACCAAAATTAGAAATCAAAATTGCAAGAAAAATAGATGGGGAATGATGCCCTTGCATCAAACGACCTCCAAAAACTTTCTCTAGCCTCTCACTAGTTCTCTTCGCAAAACCAATGTGAAACAACATTACAACTCTAAACCTCACAAACTCATAACTCACTTTGCACTAAATTGCAGTAGAATAACACTAAGAAATCAAATTGATAAGTGATGCATTTGGAAGAATGAGCACCTTTATTTATACTAATTTGTGAGCAACTGAAGGCTACAAACAAGTAAATATTTATGCCACCTTTCTTCCTCATGCAACTACTCACTCACAGGTTTGCAACACATGACAATTTCATGGCTAAGTCGACTTAGTATTTAGGACAACAAGCTAAAAACAGGTTTCCTATTTCAAATTCCATTTTAAAATATTGCCAAGTTTGCACTTGACTGATTCAAAACACTTATTTGAAGGCTTAATAAAATTCATATACTTTTCTTACATTTCAACTACAAGCAAATATGGCACCACCTCTAACTCTTGGTGCCACCTTAACTATGCAGGCTTGACAAAGTCTATAGTTTTAATCTACATCAACACCACAAAATGCTTACACAACAATATATCTTATGCATGCATTTTGGTTAAATACTTTAACTTAATCTTTATAAGACTTATGCATTGGCTTTTTTTCCCATATGTTGTGACATATACGTGTGCTCTATAAATGATTAATGAGCCATTTGTAACTATATGCGCTCTATTTTATATTGTTAATAATAATCAACACTTATTAATGCATTAGGAAATTATATCCAAAGCTTATTATGGGATTTCAAATCGGTTGAGTGTTTCATAAATATATTGAAATGGGATTATATATATATATATATATTAATATATATGTGTGTGTGTGTAAGTCGAGATTAACATATATTGTATTCATTCTTTATATATATACTTATATATAACTAAATATATACATATATACATAGAATTATTCTATATGTTCATATATTTTGTGTATGTTTTGTTAAAAGTAAATTGATAAACTTATAAGAAAAAGAATATATATATATTGATATACACACATATATGTATGTATATTGATATATATATATCTATCCCATGCATATACATACATACACACACACACACACATATATATATATATACATACATATATGTATGTATATCAATATATATATATATTATTTTCATAAGTTTATTGAATACATTTTAACAAACATATTAATAAAATATATAAACATATAGAACAATTTTATGTATATGTATATATTTAGTTATATATAAGTATATATATATATATATACATTAATATACATATATGTTACTTCGACTTACACATATATATTAATATATATGTATATATACTTATATATTAATATACATATATATATAATTCCATTTCAATATCTTTATGAAACACTCATACATGCAATCCCATCGATCAACACAAATTCATGAAATGTATATATATATATATATATCTATATATATACATACATATACATATGTGTATGTATGTATATATATGTCACTAGTCCAAACGGTATTCCCATGCATATAAGTAATCCATCCATGACCATGCGTAGGTATGTCTACCTACATATACTCATATATGTATTTACTCACATGTATGAGTTTACCAAATACACGTACATATATACATATATATACATTAAATGCATATATCTCATCGATTTACAAATAAACACACAAGGAAGGATTCCACCAATCATCAAGACTCATCACATACCTCATTCCATACATTCATAAACAAGATCACAAATCAATATAACATACACAACTAGACTGAAGATCACTTACCATCTACCCAACCAACTTGACTCAACTAAGACCATCTTGGGTGTGAGTGTGTGAATACTCAGTAAGACTGAATTAGAGGTTACCAGACCAAGTTCTTCTCCTGAGTGATACTTCCCTTCTCTTTCGGAGGCTTGAACCTATCCATGCATTTCAACTTAGTCCATCATAGTAGTAGTTAGCCGAATCAATGCATTCATATACTTCTCATACATGTCATATTCACATTATATATTTCATATACTAAATCATAAAGAATTTAATTGAATAAAACATTCATTCAACATATTCCATCAAAATTCACAAATAAACACATTCACATTTATTGAAGTAGTTCACTAAATAAGGTAATAGTAAAAAAGGTAATAACACATGGGGTGTAATAAAAAGCAATAACATCATAAGGGATATATTCAATATTTCATTCTCCTATCGAACATATTAAAGTTCTAATAAATATTTATCATTATATTTACTCACAAGGTACAAGTAACCCAGTACTAAGAGACGAGGTGTAACATGCTAAGCAAAAAAAGAATATTCATGCATGTTTTATTTGCACCTTCTATATGCAATTCTTAGTATATATTTTATAATTTTTTCCAAAATTTTAAAGAGGAAGTTTGGTTTTCTTGTTGAAGAGTAAACCAAGTTAAAATAGAGGAAAGATAGTTTAATCTTCCAAGTTTAAAACCAGAATTTGAATGGTTTCTTGTACATTTCAAAGTGAGCAACAAATTGGAAAGATAATCTGTTGTGGTGTTAAAATATTTGATTTATTTCATATTCTCAATTAGATATTCTCAATTTTATATATGGAAATTTATAAGAGCTTATATAATGATTGTTTAAGAAACGTAATTATTTAAATGTGAGATAAGTAGGAGGCTATCTCAATTGAGTTATTTAATTAAAGACAAAATATAAGTTGATTTATTGAAGAATATTCAGTATTTGAACATAGTTTTACTTTGAATAAATATAGATAATATTTGATATTGTGATTAACTAGATTAATTATGGTGTTCTTGAAGAACAAAAGCATAAGGTTTGACATTGAAAAGTTTAAAACATTGTTAAGAAGAAGTGATCTTCTATTTATATTTATTTTTATATTATAGTCAATACTTTTAAAGATGACACCAGGTGTGTCTAGTTGATGACATTGTATCATCATGATTTACCAAATGTGTATAATATAATTGGAGAGTAATTCACTCTCTTGGTTCAATTTAAGGACTTGAACAAGTGGCAGTTGCCAAATTCCAAGACGTTATGAGATCATAACATGAGTGTTCAAGGTCAAAAAAGCATAACCAACCTAGTTGTTTACCAAATTAGTAAGGACTTGAACAAGTGGTAGTTTTTGAGGCCCAAGATGTTACAAGAATGTAACATGCTTGTTCAAAATCAGAAATACTTAACCAACCTAGTCATATACCAACTTAGTGAGTCATCACATTATGAATGAGAATATTTTAAAAAGTCAAACCAGTAGGTCAAATAATCGTTTGAGTTAAACCTTAACCAGGTCATGAAGGTTTCAATTCGAGTTAGAGGTGGGTGAACATATGAATCCATTTTTTGAGGAAGTGGGTGAAATACTTTCAAACTTTTGCAAAAGTAATGCAAAAGTCTTTGCTTGCACTTCTTGGTTCACTATGCTCTAGAATTACATAACTAGTTAGTAGTGTCATACTTAGATAATTCTATAGTTTATGACTGTATTGGTTATGCATGACACAACAATAGAGATTCAGATGGCTTACTAGGGGTTCCTTAGTGTATCTTCATTGAAGGGTAGGGTCACTTCTAGTTGGAAGGTGTGCAGGGGACCATCAATTTGTGGTTGGAGGTAAAGTGCCCAGGTGATGATCTCCCTCTTGCATATTACAATGCCAAGGCTTGTGAAACAAAAGATTTATCCAAATATGGAAGACTTGACCTTGTAACTGAATTGTAAATTATAAAGTTGATTACTTGATTGTTATTCATATATGAAATTAAAATTGGAAAGATTTATTTCTTTTACAAGTTGAAATGTAATATTATTTCAGATTTGAAATGTTTTATTCTTTCAATTATAAAATGTGCAATAAATGATATTAGAAAACAAAAAAATTACATCCCTATTTTTAAGGAAATGTAATTATTTACCTCAAGGTTAAAAACCAAAGTAATTATTGTGTTGTATGTGTTAGATTGTTATAGAAGGAGATTAAGGGACCATTTGAAAATATATATTTTGGATTGTTACATTATTTCCTTGGAATTCAAAACAATTGGGAAGTGGATGGGATATTTATATCCCAACCTAAGTATACTTTGGACTTTCAGATTTTGGATTGTTACATTATTTCATTGTTATTCAAAATAATGGGAAGTGGATGGAATATTTATATCCCAACCTAAGTATACTTTGGAATTGCTCACCATATTTAATATGTTTTATTTCAAGATTTATTTGAATCCATATCAATAGAATATGAAGTTGTTTGTTGAATATAAGATATTTTATGTAGAGTTAATTGGGAATCTTATCTACCTAATTCATACTAGACTTGATAAATCATTTGTAGTTAGTTTGGTTTCTAGGTTTCCAAATTAACCCAAGGAAAATTATTGGTAAGTCATGAAGATCATTCTTATATATAGAAACAAATATATTCACATGGGATCAAATATTTGGGGAATATTGAGAACAAGTTAGTGGGATACACATATTTTCACTAGGTAGAAGATATTGATATTTAAAGATATACATTATGAGATACTTTTCATTTTGGATTTGGAAGAATTACATGGTATTGTAGAAAGAAACATGTGGTTGAAATTTATACTACAAATATATAGTACCTAGGAGTTGTGAATGCTACCTAGGAGATTGTTGGAATTCACTAGCTTTTAGGAGAGATTATTATTATCTAGTCTAGGCTCATTACTTTGCTATGTGATAATGAGGGATAGTTTTAGGTCACTAATCATAAAATGGCTCATGCTAGTGTTAGGAAAGGTATCTCAACCTTTCTCCTAATTTGAAAGTTTAAAAAAGTATATTTTTAGATTATAAAATAGAAAACAAGGGATTCATCAACTTCTAGGATAGATTGGTATTGTCTAGTTTAGGTTCACTAATTTGTTATGAGATAAGAGGTGAGTTATTTATGTCATTTATCATCTAATGGAACATTCTAAGACCAAAAATATTTATATTTAATATAACTTCATTAGACAACATAACCATGAAGGGATTATTGCCATCTAATATTTTTGGATAGAGGATTAGGTGGCAAAAATCTTCATCAAACCTCTCACTAAGGTTGAGTTTGTTAAATTATGAAATATGCTCAAAGTTAAAGAAGTTTTTATCAAGGGAGGATGTAAGGTGATGACATATTCCCTATATTATGTGTGCCTTCCAATTTAGAATGTAGGGGATGCAATGGATCATAATTGTCTCATTGGGATATATAACATTTTCTTTAAAATTAAAATTTAGATGTTGGCCCTGGGAGAAGTGGGTATTTTTTATTCCAAGGGGAATAAAAAAGACATATTTTCCTTTTTACTCACTCATGCATTTAATCGAGGCTCTTATTTTGTATTGTTCTTTGTTGTCTTTACACACCATAAATATATTTCTTTCTTTCTCTTCAAATGGTGTTTTCATTTTTTTTATTCTAATAGCTTGAGTGAGGAGAGGAAATTGAAATGTATCGTACAAATAAACCAAAGATGAAGAAAATATAAACTAAATGGGTTACCGATAATAGATGGTGAAGAGAAAGAAATAACTACATAAGTGAAGCAACACTCTCTAAGGTGATAATATTTTGAGAAAATCCATGCAATGAAAGTATTGTCTATCAATTTATTCCAAGTATGCATCATGATCAAAATTACTCTCATTATTATGATTATTATCCATTATATCAACAAATATCTCATGATTAATTAAATTTGGACCACTAGAGGATTGAAGCAAGGATTTTTTCTCAAAGGGAAATAAGGATGACAATGAGACTCAACATAAATACACAAACCCTAAAATAATGAAAATAATAAAAGAAGGGAAAGGGAATTGAAATAAAAAACAAAAAATGAAAAAGGCTCAAATAAAAATTTATAAATAAAATCCTAAGGCCATGACCTAAGGGATTGTAAGATTAGATAAATTCACAAAAAAATGTAGGGACAAATAAAAAAAATCAAATAAATATCCCAAACTATATTAATAAGTCCATAATGAACACCAATCTAACTTAGCATAAATAGTTGAGATTGATATGTGCCTTGATATAAATACTCAAAAATAAATTAATAAAATAATGCTATTTAGCTAGAAAATTCATGAGGATATGCTATGATAGATGTTGTTTTGTTAAATTTTATAACCTAGTATGTTGTCAAGTAAATACTTCTAACTTCATAAATTATTTATTTGTCACTTTGTTCCATTTTTATGATTATGGAACTAGCCTCTATGATTGCAAATCTAAACCGTCCTATATATTTGAATTGTGCATGTGAATTTTAACTTTGTTAAATTTAAAAATTGGAACCTATTCCCCTTTATGTCTACTCCCATGCCTACAAAGAATTGGTGTTAATAAGCACCATTTAAGAGCTTACTAGGCTAAGAGTGTTCTTATTTGATCAAACCCTTGCTACCAATTTAATAGTTTGGAAAAAAGGATTGAAGACAATTAAAAAACATAAATTTATGCCTAAAATGCTAATGCAAGTTTATTCTACTTAAGCAATTATATGAATAGGAGTGGGAGCTTGTAGTTATTTCTTACTAATTTGAAATGAACTATGGTTTTTCCTTAAATGCATTACCTTAGCATAGAAGCTAATAAAATTCTCACTCAAGTCAACTTATAACAAGCAGTTAGAGGCAAATAGTGATGGCCTACATTTGAATTTGAATTTTAAAAGTTATAGGAGCATTTTACACTTACAAAATTGAACTGGGTAAGTTCTTTGCCCATGAACTTGACCCATGGTAACAATGGATTAACTAAGAATCAAGATTGGTCTTTGGGGATGTGTGTAGATGGAATTAGGTGGGGCTCAACTTATCTACCAAATTTTATACTAGAAACATGTTGCTTGTACTCTAATCATTGCAAAAAGGAGAATCTAATCAAAATAGACCTAAAAAGGATACAAAGTATAAAATGTTCTCATTTTATATTTTGCATATAGTAAATAATGATTTTTTAGCTAAAAAATATAGTACTTGTTTAAGTCTATCATGTCAATTTACTTAATGTATCAAAATAATATTAATGATTAATATTAATCATGTAAAATGATAAAATATTTACAAAATTTTATTTCATTTATAAAAATACTATATTGATATTTCAATTACAACTTGTAATAAATTATGTTGGTGTGAAAATGGTTATTTCCTAATTGGTTCCCTTCTAGGACCTATTCACACTTAGTAGTTAAGTTTACTTAGGTAGCTTCTAGAGTAACTCTTGCATCCTTATCTATTTTTGTTTCATAGCATATGATTATGACACTTGTCTTATCCTATTCCTTCCTAGGTTTCACCTTTCCTATATAAGGAAGGTTTCTCTTGCAAGTTTTGTATTTTATGAATACTCTATTCATATTGTATTCTTGTTCGGTAGAATATCTTCTATTGTTGTTTCCCCCTTGTGAGTGTGGAAGGTTATTTGGTGTTGTTGATTGAAGATGTTGGTTGCTCAATTCAACATGGTATCATAGCTTTGAATATGTCAAAACCCTTTCCTGTTCTAGAGAGTTTATGCCATCAAGTTTTTTTCTATTGTGATTTGATTTTTTGTATGATCTTGTAAATTCATGTATTCTATTCTCTTATGTTTGAATATTATCTAGAGAATTAAAAAGGAATTATCAAGATATATTGATCCTCTATTGCATGTGTATTTTTTGGTGAGATTTGGTAATTGTAACTATTTTAGCTATAGTGGCAACATTTTGGCTATTCTATTGCATTTGAGAGGCTTAAAAAAGTTAGATTTATTTTTTTCACTCAATTTGGCCATCATTTGTCACAAAGAGAAAATAAAGGTTTGAATCTCATACCTAATGAATAAATTTTTATTAGAGCATTTTCAATCCAAATAGACCTCGTCATTATGCTCAAGGGGTCAAATATATGAATTTTGATTGTAAATTTTCCTTTTTTGGTATCAGGTGCTTTTGAGGATTTTTTTGTAGGAGAGTTATATAAACCCCCTATGTAGTCACAATTATACGATAGTTTAAAATTTAAAAAAAATGAAAAACTCTTTTAAGTGTTGCAGGTGCTTAGCACCAATCCATAGACCACCGACAACTGGTCGTTAACTACAATTGGAGCTCCTAATCATGACCTTAGTGCATGTAACCATGACTAGACTACTGACAAAATAATCCACCTGCAAATCTAGCACTACCAACATACCTCCCAATAACCACTCCTACTAGCGACATTGCCCTCAAGCTGCTCGAGAGCCACTAGGGCTCTTCTTTTGTGTCTAATATAGACCTTATTTTTATCTTTGCATAATTTTTACTATAGGTGTTGGATTTTGGAAAATGGGTAGTCATTGGAAAGCTGGTTTGATGAGCTTCACTGTGGTATAAGTGTTTTTCTGGCAAAATCTACCATTTTTTCTAGTTTTACTAGCCTTAAGTTACATTTTGTATTTATTTCTTGCAACTAGCATTAATTTTGCACATGGAATCAAAATTTGGTATTTTTTTTGAAATTGCTTAGAAAATCACAAGGAATCAAATTGTATCATCTAATTTCAAGCCATTTTTTCTAAAAATTATAAAAATCATGTGTTATAAATAATTGATTTGAGCTTGTCACTTGTACAAATTATAAAAAATATTCATTATAATTTGTTAGGAGGTTGAAAATACAAATTTAATATATTTTGAGGTGTAAGACACAATTTGAGTGTCATTTTTTCTTTGTTCTCTTAGTGTTATTTTGCTAATCATGGAAGAAATTAGGGTTATTAATCTCCTCATTCCACACAAATATCATACATGGAAGTTAAAAATGATAGAAATACTACCATCTAAAGGTCTTTGAAAAGTGTTAGATGAACATCAACCTAAATTCACTAAGGAATTTGAAATATTTTTTTTATATAAATAAGTTATATTAAGCCAAGGGGCTCATAGGATTACATGTATTTGATAGTTTTTTGTTTCATACCATGAAGTGAAAAACACCTAAGCAATTTTGGGAAAAACTAGAAAAATTGTATGGTCAAGTCAACCAATTCCAAATATTACAACTAGAGGTAGATTTGACATCAATCTCTCTAGATAATTTTCATACTATTCAGGATTACCTTACATGGTTCAAATTAATTTTATCACAATTAGAAGGATGTGGGTGTGATAAAAATGATGATGAATGCATCTTGATTATGCTAACGTTAAGAGGTACTTACCAAGTGTTTCATCTACTTTCTATTAGATACAATGGATTCCTTGGGGAAGATCATAATATTTCTACCTTTGAGTTGTTTTGTGAGTGTCTTACTAGGGAGTAGGTGAACTTGATTTAGATGGATGCATTTCTTGATTCTAAGACCCAAGCATTGATGGATCAATCTTCCAAGGGTAGAGGAAATGATAAGAAGAATCCTAAGACAAAATCTCCTCCAAGTAGCGAGTCTCTCTCCAAACTAAAGTAGAAGAACAATTAGGAGTCCATTCCTTCTCCTACTTGTAAATCACAAGAATCTTCCTCCAATTTTAAGAAGAAGATACAATATCCTTATTTATTTTGTGGCATGGGAATGATGAGTCTCATTGTTTCAAGAGGCTAGAGGCCTTAAAGGAAGCTATGAGGAGACACAATATTTTAATTTCTAAACGAGCTTTACATTCATCTATAGATAGTTGGATTCTTGACCAATTCTCATGATCTCCATGATTATATTTCTAACATTAGTTTTTCTCATATTGCAATAGGGAGCTCTTCACAAATTTTAATTTTTGGGACAAGTTTCATTCATATGTAGTATGGTTTCATTATCAGGATGTTCTTCTTGTTCTTGATATTTCAATGAATCTTCTTTCCACATATCATGTTTTTCAATTTAGGGATGGAAAGATAGTCAAGTTTAGTCCACATGATGTGACTATTTAAAAATTATAGGATCTTGAGAAGGATGTTGCTATAGGGATAGTAGATCATGAGGTCCATTTGTAATTTTTGATGGATTTGAGTCTTCATCAAGTTCATCACTTATAGCTCATACAAATTTTGAGAGCAAGCTTTGGCATGGACGATTAGGACACTTGAACTATAAATATCTTCAACAGATGAGCACACATGGATTGATGATAGGTATTCCTAGGATTTTAGAGGGAGTTTTTCAAGGTTGTGTTCTTGGAAAACGTCATCAAGATCCCTTTCTAAAGCTAAGGCCATACATGCTACAACACCCCTAGAGTTTGTTCATAGTGATCTCATGTCATTCTCGACTCCATTTTCAAAGGCCAAGTTTGTGCTTACATTTTATGATGACTTCTCATGACTCACATGGGTGTACTTTTGAAGTACAAGAGTGAAATTATTCACACTTTCATGACCTTCAAAGCATTTGTGGAGAAGCAATTAGGTATTTCTCTTCGACAAATACACATAGATAATAGGGGGAGTATGTGAAACAAACAAATGTTCAATATTTTTGCAATGAGCATGGAATTCATCATAAATACACAATTCTCTACACACCTTAGAAAAATGGTTTGGTTAAGAAGAAGAATAAGACTTTACAAGAGATGACCAATTGTATGATTCAGTCTAGGTTCATGGCTCCAACCTTTTGGGTTGAAGCTATCAATTGTACCAATTATATTTAGAACCATATGCCTCACAAGGTAGTGCATAATATGACTCATAAGGAGGATAGGTCCCATGTCAAGCATAATGTATCATTCTTCAAAGTATTTGGTAGTGAGGCTTGGGAATTTATTCTGAATGGTTAGCATAAAGCAATAGAGAATAAGGGTTAGCGGTTCATTTTTGCTGGCTATAGTGAGGATGTGAAGGCGTATAAATTGTTTGATCTTGACATAGGATTTTTACTATCATCATGACGTTTAATTTGACGATTCCTTCACACATATGGATACTCCATCACTTGCTTCTTCATCACTAACTACTCACCTTCTTTACCAACTGAAAATGTATATCTTCTTATAGATGACATTAATGATGGTCCTGATCCACCACCTCCAGATCCATAGAACTTGACACAATGGGATCATACTACTCTTGAAAAGGTAGGGCCTCTTGTTGGTGATCCCATAGATGCTCACCACTCTCATTCACAAACTTTAGGTATCAATCTTTTGAGTCATGCCATTTCAACAAATCCTCAAATGTTTTTAGATGATTTAGGTATTCTTGAATGTGAGAGGGCTATGGTAGATGACTATTCCTCTTTGATGTAAACTCATACTTGGGATCTTGTACCTTTTCCTAAGGGAAGAAAGTCGGCTTGATGCAAGTGGGTTGGGTGCACCATACCAAATATATAGCAGATAGTTCTATTGACAAGTATAAGGCTCATCTTGTTGCAAAGGGATTTTCACAAGTCGAGAGAGTTGACTATTTTGAGATCTTTTCTCCTATTTATAAGATGGACTCTATTAATCTCATACTCTCTTTAGTTGCATCTCAAGGATGTTCAGTGTATCATATGGATGTGAAGAGTGTTTTCTTGCACACGGGTCTTCATGAGGTGATTTATATGGAGAAACCTCTTAGTTTTATGTAAGACTCTACACTTGTTTGCATGCTTCATTATTCATTATATGGTCTCAAATAGGACCCTTGACTTGGTATGAGAAGATGTATAACTTCTTGCTTGCTTCCAGTTTCACATGGTGCCATTCTGATTCTACAATTTATACTCAAAGACATGGGGGGAATCTTCTAATTCTTGTGCTATATATGGATTATTTAATTTTCATAGGGATCTCCACTTCCATGATTCAAAGTACTTAGTGAGCATTGATGGAGCTATGATTGACCTTGGACTTTCACATTACTTCCTTGGAATTTAGGTTCACTAGACTTCTGAGGGGATCTTCATTTTCTAGCAGAAGTATGCTTTAGATTTTCTTCAGCTATCTCACATGGTTGATTGCTAGCCTACCTCCACACATTTTCAATTAGGTGTTGTACTATTTTCTAATTACATTACTCCTCTAGTTGATCCCACCTTGCATCAAAATTTGGTTGGTAGTGTTTTGTACTTGCACATAGTCATCTTGATATTTCCTTTGTGGTTGGACTTATCTCACATTTCTCTTAGGATCCTCATGAGAGTCATTCAAAGGTAGCCAAACATATCTTGTGATACATCTAAAGCGCATCACACTTTGGAATTCATTACACATTAGGGGCTTCTCAAATTCTAGGCTTCATCAACTTAGATTGGGTTGGTGATATTGATGATAAAAAGTATACTTTTGTCTTTGTCTCTTGCCTTGGTTATGGTTTGATTGCTTTACTATGCAAGAAGTAGGAAACTATTACATTATCATCGATATAGGCTGAGTATCAAAGGGCCCAATCTTGGCTAGTTAGGATATTTTGTGGCTTCATTAATTGATGACCAAGTCTAGATTTCCTCTTGATCATCTGACTACTCTTTGGTGTGATAATAAAAGTACCATTCATATCTCATGCAACCTAGTGAAGCATCAACATACCATATCGAGTTCCACATACACTTCATCAAGCAACTCATCTAGGATGGCGTTCTTAGCTTGGAGTACTTGCCTAAATAGCAACGAATTAAAAAATATCTTCACTAAACCTTTAGTATCGCCTTGTTATCTTCAATTGTGATTGATGCTTGGGGAAAAGGAAGTTGTCCTTGATGGGTCTTCTTCAGTTCTCCTTTCACTTTTCATGTTTTCTTTGCATACTTTCTCTCTTTTGGAGATGGGTTTTTACCCACAATTTTTTTCTCCTTTTCTTTGTTTGTGAGAGATTGTTTATATGTGGCTGTACCTCATTAGGCCTTGTTGTCAGAACCCATCTTTTGTATCTTGTATTGGTTTGTTCCTCCCTAAGTTGCATGTAAGTGGGTGGTGATGTGAAAAGAGTGATTTCTTAATTGGTTCCCTTCTAGGACCTATTCACACTTAGTAGTTAAGTTTAATTAGGTATATTCTAGAGAAAGGCTTGTATCCTTACCTCTTTTTGTCTCATAGTATATGATTATGACACTTGTCTTAATCCTATGCCTTCCTAGGTTTCACTTTGCCTTTATAAACAAGGCTTCTCTTGCAAGTTTTGCATCTTGTGAATATTGTATTCTTGATTGGTAGAGTAACACCTTCTATTGTTACTTCTCTCTTGTGTGTGTGGAAGATTATTTGATGTTGCACATTGAAGATCTTAGTTGCTCATTTCAACAAATAAATTACCATTATATTGTTATATAAAAATCTATAATAAATTTATTAAATTTATGAAAGTTTTAATAAAAAATAAAATATATAGTATATATTTTTAGTGGAACATGTAGTGAATTCTTCTCTACTTTCATAATTTAATAAATTTTTAAACTTTTTTAAAATTGGTGGAGGGTAAAAATACAAGTACAAACATGTATCACACTTTTATAAAGGAATCGGTCAACACAAATAAAATTTTTCAATTTCGATTGAATAAAAGTGGTCTTTATATTTTGAATTTCAAAGTAAACTAATGAAATGTGGAAATCTTGATTAGTTTATGCTTGTAATTTTTTATTTTTTTCACAAATTGTTTTGATATTCTTTTATAAATTTAAGAGCAAATTTTGAAAAAGTGATGTTGAATCAAAGTTACAAAAAAAGAGAGAACAATTTTATTTTTTCATAATTTTTTTTCCAAATAGATTCAATATTGGAATTTTTTTTTTTTCGATGTATATACCTCTTTGGAGAGGATTCCTCTAGTGCACCACATATTTTTCAAAATATTTAATATGGTTTAATATTGTATCTAGTTTTGAGTAAAAATGTTTCACTCGAAACTAAACGTGTGCCAACGCAACACCTCTTCGCTACCATGGGGATGGTGGGGAGACTAGACCTCGTGAACTCTTACCTGCAACAAGATGCTTTAGTCAATTGAGCTAGGCCCACCACGCCATATATTTTTCGTTTTTTCATGTTTAATGGTTGGTTGATTTTTTTTATTAAGAGGGGTAAATGCTTTTGACCCAAAGCTATGAACCGGTGATGAGGGACCTCATCCTCAATATAAATTCTCAACAATTATACCCCAAAGGGGTTTAAACCTTGATGGCAAGATTAACAACACAATAACTTAACCATTCAACCATGCCACTATTGACAAAGAGAGAATAATAGATTGGTTGAATTTTGAAAAGTGAACTTATTGATCATTATTTTTGACATATCATCCCATTTTTATTTTATTTCTGACCCATTATCTCTTTTTAATGCTAATTTTCTTAAAACTATTTTCACTACAAACATTAGATTAATTTTTTACTTAGATAAGAAATAGTCTTTTTCAAAAAAAAATAAAATATAAATATGTTTGAGACATTGCATATGAACATCCAAAGTAATTGCCTTTTATCATTTCTCTAACCTCCAAAACTAAGCGTGTCGCTTTGAAGCAATCAACAAGTATACAATTTTAAACTATATCCACAATTATATTATACCAATAATAATTATACATAATATCTTGCATCTGTTTATCTATTGAGATAGGGATTGAACCGGTAATGCAGAGTCTGTTATACACCAAATTGGATATCCGTCCCCACACTTGTAAAGAGATCATATAACAAACCTTACATACAAAATGAAATAAATACACAGTAAGCGTGCGCGGGCCTCTTTGAGCTTCAGGGTGATGTGAGGCGGTAGATAAGATTGAATTTGTAAAGTAAAGAAAGAGGGAGAATGTTTATGGCAACAGTATCTCCGAATCTCACTCCCAATCTGGTGGCCTCATTTGCCAGTGGTAGTAGGCCATGGAGCCATAATTTTAACAGTGCAAAAATTAGCACCAATGGCGCTCCTGTGCTTGCCTGGAAGCAAAGGTGAGAAGCCAATTTGCTGTGTATTTATTTGTGGTATTACAGGCTACGAATACTGAATTGCAATGCATTGAATTCAAGCAGGCTAAAATTTATCTGTGGCACATTCCAAAGACGGAAGCCACGTTTTGAATGCAGAGCATCCGCCGACGAGAATGATAATGATCAGGTACTTGAGCTAATTCTCCCAATATTTCGTTTACATTGGCGACTGACATGTTTATCATATGTTTGGGGCACGCCCAAAACCTGCATTTATATCTTTATTTGAGAATTTTGCCACACAAGACATTTTCTACGATCCACAAATTGATTCATCTGCTTATTTCTTTTCAATTCTCTTTAATGACGAGAGACATTGCTTAGTAATTATCAAGTCAAAATGTGTATAGAAGTCTATCAGCTACCTTAAACCATGCATAAAGTTCACAAGAAGTTTCCATTTGATAACATAGATAAACCCGCATTGCCAAAGAAACAATAAATATTCCTTCCAGCCAAGAGCCAAATTGTAAACAGAAGATTCAGGGACTTAACAGTAAGAATAGAGATCATAGCCCCAGTACCGAGCTGAGTATCAGCAGCAACATGACTTTTTTTTGGTGGGATAAACAACAAATATATTAAGAAACCAATGACACAATTACAGAGCATCCAAAACTGGTGAATGGTATAACATTCTAACCGGAATTAGATTTTCACAAATTTTAAAAATGTCTGAACATACACCTAAACCAAAAAGATTAAACCATATCTTCGAATGGGACATTATATCAGCTCTATTCTGTAGATAATGTGTAAACAGTAATCCATCCCCAAAGCATATCTATAGATAATAATCTTTGTGACGTTCCATAGGAACAATGATTAATAAGCCTTCAAAAGTATTACAGCATCACAAATACCTCTCAGTCGATAAAGGTCCAAATTAAACCAAATTCACCATCCAAGTGGGTTTTTAGACAACACCCTATTGAAATTTAATATAGCTTTACGAGAGCTAGCGCCTCATGTCATAAATGCAGCGAAAGAACTGAAGGATTGGAGTCATGAAACCAGTCTTCCTAACGTGTGAATAAAGTTCATTAGAATCCTTATCTCACTGGTTCCCAACCTCAGCATTGTGATTTTGTTGGTTGAACAGAGTGTAATTTGGTTCCGCTGAGCATTCGTTCATTGTTTAAGCCTCTAGAGCTCTCCCTTCGGGGCATACAATTCAGCTACTGGGATGGTAACAGCAGGCTTATTGCCACAAGCTCAACAATGAAAAGGCAAAGCAGGGGCCTTAGAAGGTAACTCCTTCTTGTCCTCCAGCAGCACGATAGAGAAAAAAAAATCTGTTTCTTCAACCATCTGTATTATCATCCCGAGATCTCTGGTAATCCAGAGTTATGTTGTTTGATTGACCACTTTGGTGGTAGTATAAGTTGATTGACAGGGTCTAGTTTGCATGGGATTGGGGTATGGAATCAACGAGAGGGGCTTCAGTAACCACAGCATTCTCAGAGGGACAGGCACAGGTCAATTTATCGGTAGATTTATGAAAGTTCCTTCCCTGAAAAGAGCTAGCCTTGAATTCATCATTTTTGAATGCTCATTGACTGATTGAGCATCAAAATGCCCCTTGATGCCCTCAGAGGCAAGGGAAATAGGGAGGCATATTTTTCATCCCTATTAACCATAGCAACAACCTTAATATCACAAAAACAATAACACAGATGAAATAGGTTTTCAAATAACCCATGTTCCACCAAGTTTCCGGGAAAGGGATGGCAAGAAATGAGAGGATGCATGTCTGGAATGGTATGAAATGGGATATCTTTTTTCAATGGACGGCAGGGGATGGCAATTAAAAAGTAGGTAGTATTTAAAAATATAGAAAATTAATAATAAATATATAAAAAATAATATATCAAGTATTTTATAATTTCAATTATATATGAGAATTGTAAATTAATAATATAGTAAATGTTAATAATTCTTTATAAATTATAAAATTAATAATTTTTTTGAAAACAATTAAAACGAAACCAAACTTCATAAATTATAAATACTAATAAAAATTTATTAATGTTATAGTTATAATTTAATATTTAAACCTAAAAGGCAAAAACTAAAACATATAAATCTCACAAACGAAACAAAGGCCAGCCTCTTATGCTGTAGCAGTTGCCTCCATCTGCAAACTTGATGCCTCATGTAAAAGTCTTGAAGATAATGATAATCAGGCCTTTTGTTGTTGGGATCTTTTCGTTGCTTGTCTTTAACAAGTTTTTCCTTGCTCTTAACCATGCCAAACAGTACAACTGCAGACAATAACACCTTGACACTGCACCATAGGCATAGAAGTTCATCGAATCTGAAACCACAAAGATTTGAAAGCACCTTAAAATGTACACCAATGGCCACTGTTTAAACTCAAATTATATATGTTTTTGGACAAGTTTTTAATTTTTTTTCTATTGTTTTGGGGACAGTTACCAACATTTCCAGGCCATTTTGTATGCATTTCCTAACGTTTCCTGTGTCAAGCTAATTTTAGGGAATGGGGGATATTTCCAAGGTGTTTCCACTTCCTTGGAACATCCTTGATATAGGGACACTTGTAAAATGGCAGGGGATGTGTCCCCATGTAATGCTGCAAATAATGGTTTTACAAAGACTAGAGGATTGCAGGGGAGGGCATAAAACAAGTACCAACTTTTTAGAAAGAGCTTTTTTGAAAAAGAAGGAAATTTATTTGTCCAAAACTGACCAAAAAAAAAAATTCTGCCGCAAGGGTGTCTCCCTTTTGACATTAATGGAATGTGGGGTCTCTAATCTATAGCCTTGAGTGAGAGGATTGGCAGTGTAGGAGTAGCAGATAGATAAGATTGTAGTTTCTTTTAGTTAGGGTAAGTTAACTAATGGAATAAAGTGGATGAATTGGTCTCAAGCTTGTCAGTTAATTGTTTGGGATTGTCATTGATTGAGGAATGGACTTGTCAGTTAACTGTCTAAGATTGCTATCAATTGAGGAATGGACTTTTCAATTAATTGTTTGGATCTCCTTTTATAAGGATTGAGGTGTTCACTGGGTTCTGTGAGGTTGGTTTATCAACTTCTACATGGTATCAGAGCTCCAAATCTGCAACTTCCTGTTCCTTTTATGAGGGATCTTGCCTTGAAGCAATTTATTAGTGCATCCAGGGTCAAACCTCTCCATTGAATCCAGAGCTGTCGGAACAATCAAGATTGACCTTTGTTTTGTAAAAATTGGCTTCCGTTTGTTAGATCTGTGAGGGTTTGAAGAAAGGGCCTTTTTGCCAGATCTAGGGGGTAGCTGGTTTTTCAGAGCACTTTGGGCCCAAATAGACTTCACCATCGCACTCAAAAGGCACAAAAACCCTAAGATTGACTACCAAATTGTTGAATTCTGTGCCAGGAGCCTTTGAGGCAATTTTTTTTTGCCAGGAAGGTCGTACGACTTTCCCAACATGCAAGTCGAGGTAACTTTTTAAAAAAAAAATTTCAATTTTTTTTCCTGCGAAAAAAATCATCAAAAAAATCAAATTGAAAAATAAATTTAAATCCCTTTTTGGGGTCCGTGGTTTTAACTTGTTTTTATCCAAAAACAATTTTAAAACAAATATTGGGGTATCGAAGTACCTTGCCATGGCAGTGTGTTAGGCCCTGCCCCCACCATGGGAGGGTACCTTTTAGTCTTTGCCCCACATTGTTAGCGAGTTGGTATGCCCCTTGACCCAGCCGAGATAGGTGGAAACCCCCCCCTTTATGTTTTTATTTTATTTTTTTAAATATAAACAATTTTTTTTATATATTTTTTTTGTTGTTTTTTTAAAAAACAATTTTTTTGAAATAAGCCCAATTGGGAAAATACGACGACGACCATTTGACTGTCAATTTTAATGCCGTATTTCTGCTGCAACGATCATATGGCTGTCAAATTTTTTTTAGTAGACTGTGTAATTGCCCTTTTAGGGTAGTTTTCTTCCGGAGGCCATAACTTTTTCCCACGGTGTTGAAATCGGGAAAACGAGATACCGTCGAAAAGAGGACAAAGAGCACTTTCCAGTGGTACATGTATTTTTTGGAGATTTTTTCTCAGGTCCCTGTTATTTCTAGTCAAAGTCAGATCTTCTTTTCTAGAGTTTCCTTCAGTGTTTTCGGCATAACTTTTGCATATGATGTCGAAAATGGGCAAACAAGATATCATCGGAAAGTTGGTTCCGAGCTCTTTGCAGTGGTGCAGGTTGTAATGTCCCCTCCTCAAGCGTGATGAATTTAGTTGACCGTTGGCCTATTCCGGAGACCCGTAGGCTACTCGGAGGGTAAAATTAGGGTTTCCCGTTTTGGTGGCTGTTGTTGCTCGAAGTTTGGTGATTGATTTGCGGATTCACTCTGGGTTTTCGAGAGCTTCGCTGGGATGACTTGCGTGCGATCCGAGCACTTCGGAATTTACTATTTTTAGTAAATTCTATTTTTGCATGGTCATGGCTTTCACAGTTGGCTCTCTTCTTCACCAATTCAGTTGGTTTGTTCATTTTGGCCTTGGGATGCATTTTGGAGAGATAAGTTATGTTGAATTAAATAATGTTATATTTTAATGTTGACCCCTTGGCCTAGCCGCATGTAGAAACCCTTTGTTTCCCCGTTTCGAATCGACTGAGTTTTGGTTTGTTTTTGCAATTTTTGATTTTTTTGACGTTTTGAGGGTTTTGCATGAAATAAGGAACAATGCGATTTTGCAAGAAAAGATAGAAAATCTAAATACAAACTAATAGCTCCAGAAATAGCGAAATATATTGCAACTATCAATGCCAGTTTATTAATTAAAACTTCTGGACATATTACACTGAGATCCAATAACATGCAAGTACAAAGCAATGACTTTTATTAAATAAGGAACCTGTTATTAGCAGCAGATGAAAGTACAGATCTGGTACGGCTGCATTAAATATGCCCTTCTCCCTCTGAATAATGGTTGCAGATGACTCCAGATATGTAGGCGTCTCCAGTGATGAAGGTATAAAGCCAATATGGAAGGCGTTTCTCAAATCTGACAGAATACGTCCTTCTGCTGCTGGTACGGCCTGCTGCAAACAATACGGCTTTCTTGACAGCAATAAATGAAATGTACGGCTTCCCCAAAAAGCCTCCAGTGATCAATAGAAATAGGCGCCTTGATGAATGAGTGTCTTCTGAATGAAAAACTATGCTGAAACTCTGTAAATAAATAATCTCTGAAGATCAATGATTTCCTCTGGATGAAGAAACCTCTGTGCTGGCAATAAATCAGGTGTTATTTCACACCCTCTGAACTGCTTCCAATGGAGATGGCTCGTTCCCCAAGGAATTCGAGACTGAAACCCTAAAGCTTCTTGCTCAGACAAAACTTGACCAATTTCCAAAATCAATAATCACAAAATGGCTCAAAACCCAATGCAAATGCACTATATTTCTCAAAAGTGCGATTTCCTCAATAATAGGGTTTATTAAAATATTCGACTTTTAATTCTTTTAATCTTTCCATAGTCTCAGCCAAATTTTTATAATAAAATATAATTGTCAATTTGGCCCCTTTTGATGATGGCGACCCCCTCAATTAAGAATCACTTAAGTTATAATATAATATTATAACTTTATATTATAATCATCAAATAATTAATATTTAATTAATACAATTAAATATTAATATCTCTCTCGTTATTCATCCGATGACTGATCCGATGAAGTGACGAAGTGATTCTGAACACGCCAAATCCATGCTGCTAAAAATAGCGAGGGGTCCCACATTTGCCAAGAAGCGCTAAAATAGCAACCAAGTCTCAGAATGAACTGAGCGAAAAGTGATCAAACTATCCAAGAGCCAAGCTCAAGCGACCCTCTATCAGGTCTATCGACCCTCGAGGAGTGCGTATGATAGGCCAATCCATCTCGAGAGATGTCATTGAGAAGGGACATGATTCCGCATCACTTCAAGTTGTTCTAAAAAGTGGTCTTCATGGGTGGACGCCTCATAGGAGGTAATTTAATATTTTCAAAGGTCTAATATCATGCTTGAAATGGATGCTAGCTTTGATGAGAGAATTATTTTAAAATAAAGTCAAAATATAGCTTTGAGAAAGGGGACGCCATCCAAGGAGGGAATTATGAACAATTCAAATTTGAATATTAGGGCGCCTTCTTGATGCTTCTAGAAGATTCCTCTCAAGCTTATAAAAAGAAGCCTCTACT
Source organism: Sequoia sempervirens (assembly GCA_007258455.2). Lineage (NCBI taxonomy): Eukaryota > Viridiplantae > Streptophyta > Pinopsida > Cupressales > Cupressaceae > Sequoia > Sequoia sempervirens. The sequence goes on from VDFB02148172.1 coordinate 26,405, forward strand.
CTTCAGTTGGACATCTTATGTCTTCAGTACTGTTATGCTGCCGAAATGGTATCAGGATTGCTTCGAGGAATGTATGCCTCCTAGCCTTGGCTCGACTTCTTGCTTGAAAGATAACAACTAGTGGAGAGATAGCTGTAGTTGAGTGATATTGTGATTTTTTTGAAGAGGTCTTTGAATTTATCAAGGCAAATCCCCCTTCCTTGAGGGCCGTACCAGTTGGGACTGTCTTGAAATTCGTGCATAAAAATATCTGAGGTTCTAGGGTCAGTTTAATGGTTCATTCTTGGGCGCCTTCACCTCATGAGAATTTTGCATTTGATCTTATGCATTTCGGGTGAGTGTAGAGTGAGTAGTGTGCATTTTAGTGGTCTCCAGAGTTGCTGATTTTGCTTTTCAAGTCGCAGGCCTGTCATAATCAGATTGTTAAGTTGATCCCTAGAGTTGAGTTACTAGTCTATGCATTCATATCAAGCAAGGGAGATTCTATATAATGTTGCAGTATGATTTAACTCTTAAATTTATGTTCATGGCAAACACTTTCTATCATATTGTAAGTTGAACAGTAGTACTATCAACATTCTCATCTATCTTCTACTTTTACTCATTGTAATACCCGCTGAATAAGTGGAAGAGCCTGGCTTGCCACCTATTTACATTCTAAACTTGCATTGTAATATCATGTTGCTGATCGGCTGAGCCGTCACTACATTTTCATGGATCCTTTGACCATATGCTCGCCATCTCTTGGCACATTCTTGGTTAGAGTTACTAGTTAAGTGCTTTGAGATCCTTGACCATATGCTCGCCATCTCTTGGCACATTCTTGGTTAGAGTTACTAAGTTCAGCAGTGCATTGAGATCCTTTGACCATATGCTCACACCTTGCCCATCTCGGGATCTTGGTGTACATCCTTGGTTAGAGTTGTGTTTCGCATCATTTGGTTTAAGAGCTAACCCTAATAGATGTGTGTTGCATTGCTTATTGTAATCAAAAAATTGAAAAAAATTGGCTCGGAATATTTCACAGGTGGTTTTTTTGGTTTTTTCCAAAAATCCTTCTTCTCAAATGCAGTCCTTTTTGGACCTTATGGGCTCACATTGCATGTATTTATCATTTGTAAATGCACTGAAATAAAGTGCCTCAACTTTGTATGTGTAGTATTGGGACTCTTGCACATCATATCGTGCCATTATTTTACTTGCACTTCTATAAAGTACCATTGGGGGTTGATGTTTGCCTTTGTTTGCCATCATACCTTTGTCTTGTGAGTGTTCCTTCCACGACAACAGTGAATCACATCGATTCTTGACTCATGCGTGTGTGCCATTGTTTGCACACCCTTTATACTTTGCTGTTACTTTCATCTTTTCACATTGAGATGTTCTTGGTTCTTCTTCATGCACTTCTTTTTGGCATTCAGTTTTAGTGTACTTGTCATGACTCTCCCTTGTTAGCATTATGGGGGGGTTTCTACTGTTGGTGATATTGCTTCCTTGGTTTTGTTGGAGTGAGCTATGTATTCAATATTTGTTCCTATGTACTTTCAGATACAGAGAACATCAATGGCTGGTTACTTGTATTTCGTTGAGATGGATCACTTACCATATGGACACTCTTGCATTCAGGAGGCGACCTTCCATTTTCAATTGATCAGTTCTTCAAACTATTGGTACTTGTGCCATCTGTATCTTTGAGTTCTTGATGTTTGCCTTGGTTTGTCATTGGATTCAAGTAGTGTCGTTGGGGGCACTCATACAGATTCTTGTCTTCTTGATCCTGATCATCATATGTTTCAGCGGAGGTTCTTCTTTCAACATTTCAGCAGTCATTCTATGATAGTGTTTGCAGCTTCTTCATGCTTCAGTGTGCTTTTTCATGTTCATCCTCTATTCCTATCTTTTGGGACAATTTCTTCTGGGTTGGAGGCTTCTTCAGTTCTTCACTCTTGTTTGGAGGCTTCTTTAGTCCATCACTTGTTCCTATTCTTTTGGGACATTCTTGTTTGGAGGCTTCTTTAGTCCATCACTTGTTCCTATTCTTTTGGGACATTCTTGTTTGGAGGCTTCTTAGTCCTTCACATGTATTTCTCTCTTTTGGAGAGGAGTTTTTCCCACGAGGTTTTCTCCTTTTCTCTTGTTGTGAGAGATCTTTTACATTTGTACATGGGTACCTCATCAGGCCTAGTTGTCGGGATCCATCTTTGCTTTCATGCATTTATCCTTAGTTTTTTAACTTCTCCCTAAGTTCATCTTAAGGGGGGTATTAGAGTAATAGGTTGTTTACTTAATTAATTCAATCATATTGATTAATTAATTAAGTCACCTTTACTTTATTTCACTTAAGCTAAACCTAGGCCCTTTAATAATTAATTATTATTCCTAGGGTTTTCACCTTTAGGGTTTGGATCTCCTTTTATAAGGATTGATCTTTTGTAATCAAACATACTGGTTAATGCATTTTTGCTTCATGTTTGTAGAACACCGTTCTTGTGTCTCTTGATCTCTTTTGTGTGACAGGTTATTTGCTTGCAGGTGTTCATTGGGATCTGTGAGGTTGGATTATCAACTTCTACATTACCCATAATTGAGGAACATAGGAAAAAAAAGATGCATGGAATATAGGAAATGTTGTGGGGAAAAGAGAAGTCACTTCTCAAAATAAAAAACAAAAATCAATTTCATTCTAAGGAACATGGCATTGTTCACAACAGCTTGTGGTGTTTGGAGACGAAAAACTTCAAGTGTAGCAATTAGACTATTGTGAGGATGGAAACTCTCAAACAACACACTGAGTTTCAGAGTGTCATTAGGATCATCAAAAGTGTTCATGTTTGCATGTTGGGTGTGCCCAATAAGTGTGTTAAACTGGTAAATTTCAATTTGAATGTTCGTGTTTGAATTAAAAAAAATCTATTGTTAGAGTATTTTTGGGTTTGATTATGTGTGCATTTAATTGAAACTTTTAAATTGGTATTAGAGCCAAGAATTGGCTAGCCTAAGGGAGATATAAGAAAAAGATTGCTGTATGTTAGTGAGTGATTGAGAAACCAAATATCAACTCAAAGAGCAAAGAAAATAGAAAATATTACTTGAAGATGTTAGCATTTCAATTCACACCTTTCAATGTGACACAAAACGAAATAGATGTGTAGTAGAACCACTCTTCAAATTAGGAGAAGCTTCCAATAATAAAAGATAATCTAAAATTGGACAATTTATTTTTGCTGTTTACAATCTTTACAACATTTTGTGGGGTGGTTCACGTTCATGCCGAATAAAGTTTAAACGTGTACCTTTTTAGGTTAGCCTAGGGTAAAAGGCTGAAACATTCTTTCAACACAAGACAAAGGATTTTATTCCTTTTGATTGAAAACAAATCCTACGACTACATGTGTACGCTATTCAGTTAATAATAGAGACTGGGCAAGGCAAGTACATGTAGATTGGATAGGTTTAAGCACATCCACAAGATGTTATAATTTAAAATACAATAGTTGCATTGAAAGCTACAATTATTGACCTAACAACTACTGTAAATTTTTTAGTCTTGAGCCCTCTTCATGCTATAACTCCTTCGTCAATGAAGTTGTGTGTAGCACTTGTATCAATAAGAGCAACAATTTACTGAAGGAATCATTCTTTTGTAGACTTGAAAGCCAAGAAAGAGTACCTTCACTTTCCTTATCTTCATCAGATGCTTTTGGTGCTTCTTTCTCCTCAATCTCCAAATCAGTTTGCTGATTTGAATTTTCTGATTCAGAATCATCAGCTGAATGCACCTCCAATTGACGATTTTTTACCTTTCTCAAAACACTTATGGCTTGGGGCCCATGGCTCCTTGCATGTGAAGCATAATTTTTTCCTCCTTAGCTCATTTTGGAGGTCATCATCTTATTTTGAAGGTAGATCTTTGAATTGATTTGACTCCTTGTTAAAATGTTTCTTGTCCTTTTCATTTTGAAAGGTCTTAAATTGAAATTTGTTCCTTGGAGCAGCAAGCTCCATGCTCCTTGCCTTCTTGATTGCTTCTTAGAAAGTTGGTGGGTCAAAAGCTTCAACCCACCCTCTAAGTGTCTTAGTTAACCCTTCACTGAAAAGGATTATGTCATGCCCCCAAATGTAAATCAGGAGGTATCGAAATACAGATAACAAAATATAAATATATACAAGTAATTGCCATTATAATCATCATGATAATATTATAATTATAAATATAAAAATGTAAATTACCGTTATAGCATTATAACTATGAAATAAATATCATAAATAAAATATATTGAATAGAATAAACTAAACAATTGACAACGAATAATATTGAAATGCAATGATAATCAAGAATCTATGCAGCACTTGAAGTTTACGGAAGTATCCATTTTTAAAGAGCATCGGTAGAGATTAAGCCTAAGAGTTAATTTGTCTTCTCTACGGGATATCGAAGGAAGGAGGGCATCATTATTCATTACCATACAAAAAAATACTACCTAGAAGGCATTTGTGGATATCGGCAATCATCCCAACTCATAACCACCATCCTTCATTCTTGCTAATCACTAGAAGTTGTGACAGTTGCTTCCTTCAACTCGATCACTGATGATTCAGAAGTGATTACAAAGTTAAGGAGTTGGGTTACTCATAGCAGTGTCAATATGATGCGACTCTAAAATTGAGTGCCTTAATGGATATGAGCCTAGCCATGTGGGAGTCCGCCACTATGTATGGAGGGCTATTCGATTTCTTGACTCAACAAAAGCATCAAACGGATAGAAGAATCGCAACTAGCCAATAAATTGAAATAAGAACATTATCGTTGCAAGGAGTATTAAGGGAAGTCGATTAAGGGAAACAATGATAGTTTAATTAACCAAGAGACATTCAAAAGAGAGACGTGTCTACCTTGAAGCAATGTAACTCTTGGCCTGATGTGCCTATAAAAATGAGCAAAGTTTATGGAAAAGGACATGGAAAGAGAGAAGCATTGAGGAATGAAGGAATGATATGGAATAATCTATGCAGTTATATATCCTTCTTAATAAGCAGATCTGAAGTGCTCTTCGGGAGCTAATGATAAACCACTAAATGGCTTGCAGAAAGTAAGGAGAAGGGAGCATCGTGACTAGTGGAGAATAGAGGGACAAGTGATTCTGCAGTTCGATTTAAAAGGTACGTGGGTGCTGTTACAGAAATAAGTAATTAAAAATATATGTTAAGGTCAGTTAAATGTAAATAAATAAAATCGAATGGATGTTTAAGGATTTGAGGCATATTGTGTAATCAACATATATATATATTAAGTATAATATAGTTGCTATATATACATGGTAATTCATATGTTTGATAAATATATTAAGAATTGGTAATTGATAAATATCTCATTAATGAATATTAAGGTAGATATTAATATTTGGAAATTGATAAATATATTAATATTTGATATTGATAAAGATATTAATGCAGATATTAATATTTGATAATTTATAAATATATAAATATTAACATTGAATATCATAAGGGATTTGCCGCATATACATTCATATGGTAAATAGATTATTTACATTGAACTCTTAATATCTTGATGAATTCATAAATCCCCATAGCATGGTGTAATTATGGGCAACTTGTTAATATGTTAATCATTAGATACAATTGTTTGTATCATCAAACAATCATGTAGTTGGTTGAGGGATGGAACCAATAGGTTGAGCAGGTACTAGGTTTCTCCTCTAGGTACGCCACTCCCCGGATTGGATGACTAAGCATCATGCCATTGGGAGCCAAGGGGGTAATATCCGCTCTTGGTTTTAGAGAGAGCATCTACGGGCCTCCTATGGAAATACTTCCTCCAAACTATCGCATGGTTGGATCAACTTGAGGAACTCTCCATCAGAGTAGGAGATGGGAAATAGGAGGTCTAGAAGGGGATAGCAGGTGCTAAAGGCTTTCTAAGTACCCCACCCACAATGATGACTAGTGGTCTGCCATTGTTGGGCCAAGAGGGCTTGTCGTATCCGCTCTTGGGCTTGGAAGGAGCACTCTACGGGCATCCCATTTCAGCCATCCTATTCAACCATACCTATGATTGAGAAAACAAACAATAATAACTTTAGTAGGGTATTATTAAGTAAGCCATAATAATTAGATGAAATCACACAATCAATTGTTGTTTAGATAGAGCTAATACAATTGGTCTTAAGCTAAGTCAAATATAATTCAATTCTTTTTCCTTATTTCTTGCATTATTTGTTTATAGGATCAATCTTAAATTAAGGGTCATTACAGATTACAAGTCTTCTCTTTGAAATGTTAGGCACCATAATTGAAAGTCTCTAAAGATCAACAATGTAAGTATCCATTGTTCCATGTTGTTTCAACTGTGCCAATTCTCTAAACTGCAATTCATAATCCTTTTTATCAAACCTCTCAATGATTTTATTTGTGAACTCATCATAGGTGGTGATGAGATTATTGCCTTAAGTCACCAAGCCATGATACCGGCATTTGTGGGCTGCTCCATCCAAATTATGCAATGTGACAAACTTAATTGCATTATCTTTTGGCATTGGTTTTAAGGACAAAAATTTGTCCAACTTTTGGACCCAAGCACGAGCAATATACTTATCACTCCCATCAAAATGTGCAGGAGTCACCTTCCCAGGAGCTTGTTGATAGTCTCTCTGCACCACAAGACCTCTATTATCAACTCTATCACCATCTCTCTTCTTTTGATTCATGAATTGTTCAAGTGTCAAAATGTCTCTAATCTCTAATGGAAGTGTCACATATTCAGCATAACTAGCCCTTCATCCATCGTAGGAATTTGGGCCTTTGGAACATCTTGAACCTCCTCCCTACGTGGAAATGTAGGTTGGAGAGGTTTAGCAACAGACCCAACAACAGCTCCAACAGTGTGACAACTATTACTACTTTGATGATTGTTGGTGTTAGAAACACTAGCTCCTCTATTTTGAATTGGAATGCCTTGAGTTCCATTCAGACCCATTTTTGCAAGAATTTGTGACATCATGTCAAGCATAGTATCAAACTTCCTTTCTGCTCTAGTGTTTAGACTATTAGGTGGAGTAGTTCCCTTGTCTTTTTTGACATGTTTCCTGATGAAACTTCAATACCCTCTGCTAAATTCTGACAAACTGCTCGGAAACTTGAAAAAGTCTCTTCAACTGGGGTTTCAGGGAATTGATAAAGTTGTCTTCTTTGCTCTCTATTGTAGTATCTCAGTTCTCTATCACTCATAGAGAACAAAATGTAGCTGCATGACAAGATTAGAAGCACAGGTTGGCAAGATCACCAACTCTGATACCTATGGAATAACCACCCTAGATTTTTTTAAAAATTATTGCAACTAGAAATGAGATACAAATCAACTTCCCTTCCACTTTTTGATCACCCAGATCCTAGAGTGGGCAAGGCGAGAGCATACAGTGTTCAGGATTACAATTAAACTAAAAGCAACAACTGAAAGGAAAGCATTAGGCGGCAAGCCAACCGATATCACTTATTTAGTGGGATGCATGTGTAGTATTGAAAGAAGTAACCATCCACTTATTTAGTGCGAATTACAATGGCACTTCCACTTTTTAGTGGGAAAGCTTATACAATACTGAAAATGAAACTCAAGCTTCTTCCACTTATCTAGTGGTGAGCAAGTACAAACATAAATAACAAACTCTTCCACTTTTCAGCGGTGAGTGATTACAATAATACTTCAGAGGGGCAAGTATTAGCAATAAACAAAGAGAAACTCATTGTCTTTAGCGGTATGACCATCTGAAGCATTACAAGGTTAGCACATATACGTTATAAACACCCAAATAAGATTTAGCTGCTGGTTTGACGTGATGACAATAACAATCTGCTGTTGAAAACTTCAATGAACTTCAATAATCATTGCAAACATAAACCCAACAAATGGTATACCTCAGATGGAAGGAAAGGAGGAAGTTTTGCAGGTCTGAAATCACCTTGGAACTCACTGCTAACTGGTCTTGGCAGCATGATAAGCATCTAGAAATATCACCAATTCATTTCCCAAACACCAAACAACATTCCCAAGCTGGAAAGATGCCTCTATGCAAACCAAACTTCACCCCAAACCATAGAAAGGAAGAGAACAGTAGTTTGACAACTGGAATCAGACATGTACAGGTCTGCCATCACACAGGTTCAGCCCCTAAAATATTATAACTCCATCAAAACCAAAAATCTTAACACCCAACAACTTGTTGAGGGTTAACTGTTTACTCACGGAATGAATTCCAACATACTATGAGAGTAAATGGAAATATCTTAAAGAACATAATGTACGTACTAGAAGATAATGCACAAAATAAGCATACTTGTCTTTATTGATAGAATGTATGCCAGTACAATCATAACATTAATAATCATAGCAACCATGTTTCCTAACTACATGACTCAAATACATATAGTATGTGGACGGTGGTTGAGAGACCAACCGTTGCGTCCCTTCATTACAACTAATTGTTTTGTCAGGAACTTAATTCTCGAGACAACTAACATGACACACACATAACACAAGTACATGAATTATTAATATTAACTAAAGTCTTATTTACTTATGACTCACGGTCGATTGAGTACACTCTCGACCGACTACAATCGACTATGACTATGGTCAACTAGACCGACTACATCATCCCCCCTACAAAAGTAGTCGTCTTAATGACAAAAAACAAAATTGGGGGTACAAAAAGGGAAATTAAGAAGAGGGAGGGTGAGAAGGCGCCCCTGGATTGTCCTTTTCTTGCAATTGACTCTCCCTCTTAGCTGAAAGTTGCAATGAATTGGCCATCTGTGTATCCTTCTCTACCAACAACCGATCCTTCTCTGCTAGTACTTTGGCTTTCTCTGTCAACTTCACCTCAAGAGTGGCAACTCCCGTCCGCTCGGCAACTGTCATTTGAGCCAACTGCATAACCGCCAAGATCCTCTCGGCCTCATGTACCACTAAGGGATCATGTCCCATGTCCAACTGTTGTCCAATTGCATCGACCTCTAGCTCATTGATCATAGTGTACACTGTGTTAGAATCTTTTGTATGTGGTTCGGCTGTGCTGGTTGTGAGGGTGGTGTACGTGCTGGCGAGGCTGGGTAAACTAGTTGTGATACTGGTGGCTCTGGCTGTACTTTGATAGTTGGCTGCCTTGGGACTTGGCAATTCCAATGAGTTTGATGGGGGTATAGGGCATGGCGGGTCAGGGGCAATGCCCTTCGCGGAATCTAGGGTAGCGCCCTAAAAGATCAAGGGAAGCACCCCGTAACCGGGCGGCGCATCATACACCTCATTCTCATGATTTTTTAAGTGACGACAACCAATGCTGATTGAGACAAAATTTAGAGATTTTCGAGTGTTTAACCAATGTAGGATGTCAATCAGAGAAGGAAGTTGCCATATAGTGGTTGGTGGTCGTACGATGTCATGTCGTACTGTGTGAATGCTGGGTCGTATGGTTACAACGCACAATCTTCTTTGTTGTACGTCATCAACCCTCCATCATACGCCCTTATAACCTTCAGCCCATACGATATTCTTCAAACTCTTTTGACATATCTGTACGAATGTCTCAGTTCCTTGCCGTACAATGCTGAACAGTACGTCCTTACTTTGGCGTGCTGACTTGTTCCCTTCACCTTCCATATGCATTGTCATTTTAACTCTTCTCCTGTATTGTACACAGTCGTATGACCCTGCCAATGCTCTCATCGTCAATTGTTTCCTCTGTACTGGGTTATTCTTTTGCTGTACTAGATTGTTTCGTGCCTGCTTGGAGCGTACGATCAACCTCCATATGGTCAACCTTCCTCTTGACTGCTTGCTTTGCCGTACGAGGTTCCTTTCTACCGATTCACTGGATTCCTCTCTTTGAATTCCGTACGAGTTACTCCTTGCCACCTTGTACATCCTTCTCCCAACTTGTTTTTGTTCTTGTACAACACTCTCTCTTGCCTCTCGTACAACACTCTCCCTTGACTCTCATTCCTATACAGTACTTTGCTTGTACATTCAACAATTACTCGTACGACCTTCCTCTTTCCTTCGTACGGTCCCTGCATTGAAATGTTGTATGGTATCTTTTCTCTTCCTTGATCGTATGGTTTGTACTTGTTGAGTTTTCCGTTCACCTTCCAAACCCCCTACGAAATGTTGCAATCCTTGTCTCTTGGTATGTCGTATGACCCACCTTTGGTTGTATGCCATACTGTTCCCCGAGTCAATTTTTTCCTTCAGTCACTTTTATCACTCTTTGTATTTGTTTCCCATGCCAATTTTTGCCTTCGATATTCTAAGGTGTGCACTTTATGCTTCTCTCTTGGTACTTTATAGCTCTTTGTTGGCCGTATGGCCTCTTTTGTTTCGTCGACATATTTTTTAATTTAATAATCTTTTTCACTTTACTGATAATTTTAATTTTAATTTTTTCTCCTTCCTTTTTATACCTTCTCACTTTTTGATTTTTTAATTTTAATTTTTCTCATTTTTCATTTTTTCTCTCTCCTCACTTTTGAATTTTTGAAGATTCTTCTACTTATTTTCATTTTTTTCCAACTTCAACTTTTCCTTTTTTTCGATTTTTTTATTTTTTCTCTATGATTCTCTTTTGCTATTTTTTCATTTTTTTCATTTTTTGGCTTCGATACAATTTTTTCACCTCGTACTTGTTTGGACTTGTAGGCTGGCATATCGTCCAATTCTAATACTCTTTCTTTGTAATCTCCATACTCGACTGGAAATGTTTGGCTGGATGTGCCCTTCTCCTCTTCTCTTTCTTTGTACTCATCATACTTGACTGGCAATGTCTGGCTAGACATGCCCTTCTCTTCTTCTTGGATTTCTCTGATTTGTAGCATGTTACTCTCTTGGTGGAACACCTCGTAATCCTCCATTTTCCAATGAAAAAACCTATTCAGTGAGCTTGTCTCGTCCTTCGAGCAACTTCTTGTGACCTTTTCACACATCACCCCATTGCAAATGGGGACGCCCTAATTTTTGCTTTGTTTGGGTCTTTTGGCTTAATTTTGGTTGGTTTTCCTTTTGTCTCTCTATTGTTCTGTTTGTCTTTCTGGGGATGTGCCCGTCTGATGTGAAATTTTGGCTAAGTCTGAGAATTAGGGTTTTAAATTTTCTGGTCAATTTGAAGTCAAATGGAGTAATCAAGTTGAAATCTAACCTTGGCGTTGCAGTCAGTGTGCTTCCAACAAGTTTCCACTAAATTTTCACCAAGTTCCGGTAACTTACTATTTATGGTAAGTACTTGATTTGGGGCATTTTCTTAGCACAGTTGAAATTCTGACCGATACACTACATTCTGAACACCTTGAGCTATCTGCCTGCAAATTTTGAGCTGAAATGAACAACTTACTATTTTTAGCAGTCCTGCCTTCGAGGGCCACTTTCAGGGTTTGCATGTTGGACTTTCAAATGCATGTTTGGAGATTCTTTGTGGGTTTTTCGAGACCTTCGCAGTGATATAGCATGCAAAACGAGATGATGACTTTCAATGATTCGGGCTTCAGAGGCTATTTTTAGGGTTTGCATGCAGGATTTCTCAACGCATGTTAGCATATTCTTTCTGGGTTTTCCGAGAGCTTCGCAATGAGGTAACATGCGAGCAGAGTTGATCATTTTTCCAGGACTTGCTATTTTTAGCCAGTGCTCGCATGTTGATCATTTTTCTGGGTTTTTCTGGGTTTTTTGAGATCTCTCAGGCAGTGTGACATGCAAACTCATCCGGCAGTTGATTGGTCACTTTTTTAGACACTTAATATTTTTAACAGTACCACTCCGGCAGCTGCCCAACACTTTAACATCGCGAATGCAGCGACATGCAACAAAAACGAAGTCAAACGGAGGTCGTCTAAAGCACATGCAAGACAATTAGGGTTTCCAGCTTCGGGACCCAAAATGAGGGGTCAAATGCCAAAATTTTCAAAAACCGGTGTATCCCATTGCGATCAGTATCTTTCAAGCTATCCACCGGTAAAATTTGAAGGCAATCAGAGCACTTACTATTTATAGTAAGGCGTTCCAGAAACAGGCTATTAATAGTAAGTCAACATTAGGCGCCAGTGTGAACGAGCGAGTCTACTGGTGAGGGTCATGTCATTCAAATTTCAAGATAAATAGAGTTGTGGAAGTCTCAAAATCAAGCACTTACTATTTTTAGCATGTCCATGCAGAGGAATTAGGGTTTCCTAAAAAGAAGGGCAAAACACGATAGTCACGCAAAGGCATCATCCAGTCACGATCAACATCCTTCAGGCAATCCACTCATAAAATTTGAGCTCATTCTGAGCAGTTACTATTTTTAGCAAGTTACTAAAAATAGCAGAGGCATGCATGCATCAGGCATCAGCAGCTTGGCCATGTCACGAGGTCCGAGATAAAGTAAAAATCAAGCTTTTTGGAGCTAGAAATCAGCTTAAAATGCAAAATTTGAAATTTTTTCTAAGTGTAGAAAGCTAGAGGCTTGAAGGGCTGAATGCACCTAGCATGACAAGGGATGAGAAAACCTTCCAAGGCCCTAAAAATGAAAAGTAGAGGAGGTCATATGTGCCTAGCTAGAAAAGGCTTCAAATTTTTTTCTAAGTTATGAGGATTGGAAGCTCCAGGGTCAAAATGCGCCCAAGGTAAAGAGGGGCACTTGAAAAATATTCTAAGTGTGGAAAGTTGAAAGCTCACTATGCTGAATGCGCCCTAGCCTTGATTGGAAGGTAAAATTTACTAAGTGTTGAAAATGTGAAGCTCAGCTACTCATATGCGCCCATGCAGGTAATGATGGGACTTAAATTTTTTTCTAAGTGTTGGAATTTCATCTCTAGAGAAAATACGCCCAGGCCTGTAAGGTGATGAAATTTTCTAAGGCATGAATAAAATTGGCAGTGGATATGTCGAAAGGTGCCAGCTTCATGAAGTTGATAAAAATTTTCAAGGCCAAGCAAGAAAACACACCTAGAGATGAAGAATGAGAATAAATTTGATGGCAATATATTTTTCTAAGGTTAAAATTCAAAAATTAAATGTACCGCTTCGTTTGTAGACCCATGGATTCGACGCTTTCTGAAGGGAATTTTCTTCTGGGTACTGGACGTCTTTGAAGAAGAATTGATTTTAAAATCTTCCACAACTCGCCAAGGACTTTGGGATGAAGATTTTGATGGGCACTTGAATAATGAAATTTCCTAAGCAAAAATTTGAAAATTTTTCTAAGGTAAGAAAGGAAAAAGATGTTGAAATAAAATGCCTTGGCTGATGAATTTGAAGTTGATTGCCTAGGTGAATTTGCTTAAATTCTTTGTGAAGATAGTCTTCTTGAGCCAGAGATGGATAAAATCAAAGTTGTTAACGCCTCAGCTGGTGAAATAAATTTCTTGAAGAAGATGCAGTTGAAGTTAACACTTTCAATAGATGATTTTAAGCATGCATCTCTTAAATATGCCCTTGAGGAGGATGAAATTTGTCTAAGGCATTGAAATATGATGCACAGGCATCAAGATGGCATGCAGATGTTGAAAAGGCTATGAAGAAAGCAAGGTTTGCTAGAAAAGAAATGTTCCAAAGATCGATCAACCTTGGAAATCAGAGTATGAAAATCAGGTAAGTGAAGGAGAGTTTTTATTATTAAGTGTTCTAATGCTCTTCTTTTGTTTGCAGGACTAATGTCAGAACCAGAGTGGGAGGAATTGAAGTGATGGAGCAAATACTCCAAGACTACGTTTCAACCTCGAAAGAAGAAAAGTTGCATGTTGGAAGAAATGGCTAAGTGTTGGAATAACCTAAAATGCACTCAATTCAGGGAGGTAGGTGGCAAAGAAGAAATGATCGAGTCCAAGACTGGAGAATCCTTCCAAGCTCAGGATGGAGGGGAAAGATGGGAACCCAAGCGTTAATGGTCACCATCAAGTACTTCAAAGTTGAAGAGTGAAAGCTAAGAAGAAGAACATCCTCAAGCACTAAAATGCCCCCAATACTAAGGAAGAAGTTGAAGCCATGATGATCAGACTCAGGCTGTTTGCAGTCGGAGAAGGAACAGTGTGAACGCGTTTACAAATAGGAATCTTCTAGAAGATGGTGGACATTAATTGCTCATTTATTACCCCACTCTTCTTGGTGGCGGTTTTTAGGGTTAGGGCTTATGTGGCTCGATCTAAGCCATTCATTTGATTGTAATATGAGCCGTCCATTGGACTTGGCGAGCTATAAAAGGGGCATCCCCCCCTCATTTGTACCTCATTAGAGTAGACATTAGATTAGCTTAGAGATAGGAAGATAGAGAGACAACTTAGAGATAGCTTAGTATAGATTGATAGTGTAGATTGAAGAGGAAGGAAAACTTTCTCATTGAATGTTTTGTAAGAAGTTGTGAACACTCTCAATAAAAAAAGTTTTCATTGATGATGATTTCATCTTTTGTTGTGAGCAGCTAGCAAGATTTCTTCGTCCTTCCGATTCAAATAGAATCTTAAAGTAGAATAAGTTTCATTTCATGCAAGTAGTATATAGTAACTGTGAAATGTGGTGTTTAATTTGAGCAAGCTTCGCTTATCTATACCACTAGCAAGCTCACTGATGGTGGGTGTGCCTTGTGTGGTCAACTGGACTATCCTGTACTTAACTTCGATCATAATTTGTATGTTTATATGTGTCATTGTGATGGTATTTTCATGCTAAGTTGTGATCTGAACACCTTGAGCTACTCCTCTGAAGATTGCACCAGTTCTGTGGAAGTTGTCCGAAGTGAGGCAAAGCGGGGCTTGGTTGAAGTTTGCGAGAGTTGATTGCCATGTCCCACGCCTTAGAGTAGAGTAGAGCCTTCTTATCCTTGCAACCACTTCAATTCAATACTTTTTGGTTAGTTTACGAAACAAGAGCTTTATAGATAAAACCTTTCGAGCATTCAAATTCCTTTCTCCGCCGTTGAACAATTTTGTAAGTTCCCTTGAAATACCAACAAATCACATCGAGCCAACTGAGACTATCCACTGCATGAAGGAACCTTGGAGTTGAATGCATGATCCTTCTAGCAATCTTAGCATGCAGGAGATTTTATTCAAGAGAGGATAGAGTCACCGTTGGTAACTTTATTCTATGTTGGTGCGGTCACGAAAAACACATCAACACAACTCTCGAATTCAAGTACACCATCAAAGTTCGGCTCCATAACCTTCCTTCATCGACATCCGATTCGCCCCCATTCGATTCTGATTCGGAGGAAGCCAATTCTTCACTCACAGCCTGGTTCTTCAAGTCAATGACGTACTTCTGCCCGTTGCTCTTGATCGAGTGTGTTCCTCTTCTAATTATGATTAGCCTTGGCGGAAATCAACCATCCTCGTCCTAGCAGTGCCTTGTATGCCTTCTTCTGCAGCTGGATGATGACGAAATTCAACAAGAACCGTTGGGTGCCGATCATCACCTTCTGTGCCATCAATGTTCCCAATGGCTTGATATCGTGTTGATCAACATCCACTAATTGGAATGTCGGTGGCTAGAGTGTAGGCTTCTCAAGACTCTTCCATGTGTCTTCGGGTAGTGTGTTGACCCCCGATCCTCCATCGACGATCGTGTTTGTTAGGATTTTCCCTCCAATTTCCATTTGTACAACCCTTGGCATCTTCCCGATGTTTGCCGTCAATAGCATTATGTCGATGGTTTGTTCATCGTACGGTGGTGGTTCTGCTATCAATTCTTTCCTTTGGCCTTCTAGCCGTTGATGTTGGTCATCACCAACTACGTTCATGATCGCTAGTCTGGAGAAGGTCAGTCACCTTTATGGGTATGGTGGTTTGCAGTACCTGCCGTACAATGTTTTCCACCTTCGACCGCCAAGAGGTGTTTGGATTCTCCAGAGGTGTTTTGTGTTCCTTCGTCATCGCCAGTTCCACTTCTACTTTTGCTTCCTTCATTCTTTGTTTTTCCGTATGTGGATCTAGGTAGACGGCCTCCTTTATTTGTGCTCTAGTAATCGCCAATACCTCTTGCTCCTCCACATCTAACATATGGATGCCTTTCTTCTTGGGGCATTCGTTATCTTCATGATCACCCGGTCTACACCACTTGCACAATCTTCCCCCCGAACCTTGACCATACTGGCATTCCCTAGCGAAGTGGCCCCATTCGTTGCACTTTTGGCATTGTATCATGGGCCTTCCTTTACCATCGTATTGTATCTTGCTTCTCAGACTTCTGTTGCTTCGATAACCTCTAGGGGATGCATTGCTATTGTACTGGGGCTTCGATGGTGTATTCGGCGGTGTTGACAATTCTCCCTGAGTGAAGAGTACTTGCGTACCCCTTGCTTTCAAATTGTATGGGCATTCCTTGATGGAATGTCCCATCACTTGGCAGATATCGCAAAACTGCTTCTTTGGGCAGTTTGCCTTTGTGTGACCTTCCCCCTTGCAATCCATACACCACAGTTCTCTATCTTCCCTCGTACTCTCCTTGTCGGCCTTCAATTCATTCATCATTCTCATCATGCCCTTCCTTAGTGCTTGTACGGTCTTGGACTCATTGTCGTTGCTGTCGTTCGTACTCTCCTCGTCGTCTGTCTTCCTTTTCCCTCAGGAGGATGTTTTGTTGTCACTCTCTATATCCATTGCCCGATGTATGCTTCGGCATACGAGGACGAAGGTACGACTTTCATTTTTTTCCTTAGCGATAGGAGCAACCCTTCAATGAACCATCGCTTCTTTAGCTTGTTGGTCGGCTGGGTCTCCAGTTTTCCCAACAATTCTTTGAGTCTACGGTTGTAGGTTTGCACGTTCTCGTGCTTCCCTTGTTTCGTATTGTAGATTTCTGCTATGATTTCACTGTCATCCTTGAGGAGTTTGAATTCGTCTTGGAATGCCTTCTTGAATAATCTCCATGATGCCCTGTGTACTTGGTCCAACTCTATGTACCAGTTGATGGCATTGTCTCTCAGTGTTGCTAGGAATGCTTTTAGCCAATAGTCCACATCATCTTGCCTGTTGGCTATCCAAATCGTCTCGCACATCTTGCAGTGCCATATTGGATCCTTTGACCCGTTCCCTGTGAATTTTGTCAGCTTCTGCCTATTGGTTAGCGGAGTCACCATCCTTCCCTGATGCCCTCATTGTGCGTTGGGCCTGACTGGACTGGTTCTTCCGCAATGTCCTGGTGCGTCACTTGCACTCTCGGCC
Organism: Sequoia sempervirens; assembly: GCA_007258455.2. Lineage (NCBI taxonomy): Eukaryota > Viridiplantae > Streptophyta > Pinopsida > Cupressales > Cupressaceae > Sequoia > Sequoia sempervirens. Next base: position 43,601 of record VDFB02148172.1, read on the forward strand.
ACGTATGAGTCTTCCCCATGTCCTCTGTCAGTGTCGTCTACACCTCAAGTCTCCTAGGGTTCGTTCAGGTACTCCCTTTGCCTTGGGGTCTCAAGCTCAGACCTTCTAGTCCTTGGCCCTTTGTCATTCGATATGGACAACTCTTGAATACGACATACTATTTTCTAGTTCTTTTAGGAATTCATTTTCATCATTTTCTAGTTTTTCTTTGTCTGCCGATGGTGTGCTAAGAATTCCTTTGTCACTTCCTTCGGCAGGGTTGTGGTGTAAATTAACAATAGTTCAGTTTATTTCCTTGAGGTCTTCATTGGTTTCTTCAACAATTTGTTTTAACCGCCTCCGTCGTTTCTCTTGTTCCTTGAGTCTTAATGATCTTCTTACTTGTTCCTCGAAAGTTTCTTGCCCTCGTTGTACTTGGTTTTTGTCCTTGTTGAGGGGTACAAGCATTAATTATTGATTGTATGGGTCTTGTTTCCAGACGTACGTCTTCGACTTGTATCCTGTTCTTCCTCCTCTTGCTTGGTTCTCTCCTCGAACCATTGCAGTATCTGTTGCCTTCTTTGTTCTTGATCTCTCTCGGCCTGGAGATCCTGTAAGATAATGTAGTGGCGTGCCAACAACCTTGGTAGTCTGGTGAGGAGATGGTCGACCTCTGGGTTGACGTGTAGTCTATCCTAGATAATCAACTAAGGGATCTCTCACCTGAGAGCCTCCCTCCGTACGTGGTCCCTTAATGAGATTTCCCACAGACTGCAAAGGTCTTCCGTTAGAGTGTCTTCATGTTCCTCGTTTTCTTGTACCGGCTGTTCGGTTGGTTACCCCATCACGATACCATTCTCCTGTTTGGGTGATCGCCGAATTCACTTAGGCAACGGCGCCAAATGTTTACCCATGGAATGAATTCCAATGTACTTTGAGAGTAAACGAAAATAACTTAAAGAGCATAACGTACGTACTAGAAGATAATGCATATAATAATCATACTTTTCTTTATTGATAGAATGTATGCCAGTACAATCATAACATTAATAATCATAGCAACCGTGTTTCTTGACTACATGACTCGAATACATATAGTACGCGGATGATGGTTGAGTGACCGACCGTCGTGCCCCTTCATTACAACTAATTGTTTCGTCAGGAACTTAATTCTCGAGACAACTAACTAACATGACACGTACATAACACAAGTACATGAATTATTAATATTAAAAAAAGTCTTATTTACTTATGACTCATGGGCGATTGAGTACACTCTCGACTGACTACAACCGACTATGACTACGGATGACTAGATCAACTACATTAACCAGGTCTTGGTGCCACTCAACAACTTGAAATATGAGCCAAGAACTAGGCTTCTTCATCCTAGCAAGAATCACGCCCCGCTGCAACAATGGTATGACCTGTACCATATTGTACGACCAACATGTTTAGTTTCAAAAATCCCTCAAATGTATGTGTCATGTCCTCATTTTGGTTATACACCCTTCGGTGATTGATAGCTTATTTCCGGAAGCCCACAGTCCTGTTAGAGGTAAAATTAGGGTTTCCTATTTTATAGGGGTTCTTAAGCATTTTTGAAGGTTTGCATGTTAGAGTTTCTAATGCATGTCTGGTGGAGTTTTCTAGGTTTTTGGAGAGCTTCAGAATGGTGTGACATGCATCTCCATCTGGCAACCTTTTCCGGAACTTGCTATTTTTAGCCAACACATTGGAGTTTTGAGATTTGGATTGTGGATTCTTTCTGGGTTTTCAGAGATCTTCACAATGATATAGCATGAAAAGTGAGTTGAGCAACTTTTTAGAATTTGTTATTTTTAGTAAGTTCTATTTTTGGCAATTCTCAGGTTGGTAGTAGTTCAGCGAACTTTCTACTTCAGGCAGGGTAGTTGAGTATTTCTGGATTTGGCCTTCTGAGGTGCATTTTGAATAAATGATTTAATTATTATATTGTGATTTTGACCCCTTGGCGTAGCACAAAGACTTAAGTTGTTTTAAAAGAGGGCCTTTGAGGGTGGACGCTTCATTGAGAGATTATTTAAATATTTCTAAAGTAAATATTTCTGCTCAAGTCTTGGACGCCTAGAAAGGTGAATTTAATGTTTTAAAAAGTTAAAATATTTCAAAAGTGAAATAGGTGTCCCGTTTGGAGGAAGATGGAAAGCCAGTAGTCACCATAAATTCTATAAAACCAGGCCTTTGTTATTCATTTTTGGCATCTTTGGAAATTTACATCGAAATGCTGCTGGATTGAATTCAGAACCCGGCTAAGGGGAAGCTTAGCAATTTTACTCCATTCTTTGGGCCTGAAACTATGGTTCCCTAGATGGTGGATTGAGAGTGTGCTTCATTTAGAAGTGCATATTGTGCATCAGTGTTGAAGAATTTGGTAATTATTTCCAATTTTGTGTTTGCTGGTTTCATCATGGCTGAAGAAGATTTTTGAATACAGCTCCTTGGATGAATTTTATTTGCTTATGGGTGTTTTTCCAATCTCTCTTAATGCTCTAGGTGACCCTATTGCTGCAATAACAGAATTTATTTTGGAGTTTTTGATTTTATCAAAGAGGTCGCCCTCTTTGCTTGGCCGTACTTTCCATACGAGCAATTGTTTGGAGTTCGAGCTTTCTTATTGAGGGAGTTTCCATTGTATACTTCAAGAACATTGGTCACCTTGATCATAGTTAGTGCTAATTCAGTTTTATGGGGTGATTTGGTGGATTTTTATGGAAGAAATAGGCAGTTTGATGATGGTATTGCTTGCTGGTCTGAATTGGGGTTTATTGGAATTTTATATCAGACCTTATTTTCCGTTCTATGCTCGGTTTCTTTGAAGTTCCAATTCACATCTGAATTTAGAAGTTGAGAGTAACTATTGTAGCTGCATTGGAGTTCGAGTTTTCTCTTTGGTGGCTGCTTTGTGTTGTTAAATTCAGGTTACTTGGTCGGCTAGCATTGGGATTGATGACTTTGCAGCCTCATTGAAGTTTGGTGAAGTGTGGTAAGAAAATTCAAGCATTCTTGATATTTTACATTGCTGGTTATAAAAATTCAGTTGCTAATTATCATATCAGATTTACTTCAGTTTCTGATTTTGGTTTATATCTTCAATACTTGTGAGATTATAAGAGTGGAAGATCATCTACTTTATTGTGCTTTGAAAATATTGTAATAACACTTGAAATTTGTAGTTATTTGTCATTGTAAGACTATAAACAGTAGTACTGTTCTAGTCATTTAAATTTGGTGCATTTTCTTGTGTTTAATTTCACATCATTGTAACCCCTGGATGGTTTACCACCAGTGTGGCGAAATAACAATTTAATCTCTCATTTATCACCCACTGAAAAGTGGCGAATTCCCATTGTTGAGTGGATGCCTGCTGAAAGCGGATGAATTGTTTTGCTTTGTAGTCTCTTTCCCCCCGCTGAATAAGTGGAAGTGTGGAAATCTCTCATGGCTGGATCACCGCCTAATTGTACTCAATTGTAATTCAATTTTCAGTTATAGCTTAATTTCCTCCGCCATATGCTATCACCTTGCCTTCTAAAGGATTTTTGGTGAACATTCTTGGCGTTGAGTTCATTTAGTTTGATTATCTTTTGGAAGCTAATGCTAATCATTGGCGTAGTGCTGGTTTGTGTTGTGAAAAATTGTAAAAAAAATTGAAGGGGCATATTTTAGTATGCGCCCTGCAATTAAGAGAATGGTCTCCAAACACTCCAAATAAAAGCCAAACATTACAATAATTTATACCAACAAGAACAATCACAAAGGGTATGGCCCGTAGGCAAGTTGCATGGCCTGCCTTATCTTAAAAAATTCGCCCAGCAAGACTCAAGTCATTTGACAGAGCCAACAATCCAAAAATGAACTCAAAACATGGCAAAGATCTTCATATCTACAACCCAAAACTGGAAACTTTGATTTGAAGCACAATGGTGATCTCTGTATGAAATCACTTAGCTAGCTACGGGGGTTTTCATCTTGGAAACTAGCAACTCCAAGAGGGTTTTCGTTCTCAAGAAGCCTTGGAAGAACTTAGGTTCATTCTAATAGCATAACACTATAAAATTCACAAATCTAACTTTCAAATGAGTACACATCTTCCTTATATAGGTTTTTGGAGGGAAATATTCAATTTAAAAATATAATAATTCTTTTTTTTTTTCCTCCAAAATGGACTTTTGAGAAAGTTTATAATATTTTAATGTGTAAAAGGCTCCCCATGTCCTAGGCGTGCACTTTTGAGCTCACTTTATATTTAAAAAAAAAGGATATTACACTTAAGTTGTAACTTTAATATTATAACATTAGAAACTTAAGTGAATATTTAAATTATTTTACCTGAGTTGCGGAAAGTACTGAAACAACATTTGAATCAGACTCTGATCATACTGGTATCATGATTTTGAAGACTTGGGATGAAGATCAAAGCCAACCGTGTAATGCCCCGCCACGCAACCCCAAAGAAAACTAATACATCTAACATTTATGGTACAATTTTTTTTTTTTAAAACTATTAAAGTGTATAAATTATTGTATACATTAAATTTAAAAGATTACAAATTAAACACCTAAGTCCTTTGGGGTACACGAGGTGACATTACGTAGCTAACCCATTCATTCACTTACCTTCAATTTTAAACATTAATAAATGATAAACAACGTGACAAAAATAATCCATATAATACCATACACACAAATTACATTACATTAATCATGAAGATATAAAGTACATATTTCCACAGATACAACATAACATTGATAGTATTTACAAATGGTAATTCA